>JAPVLO010000552.1:600000-802175 GCA_027257055.1 Cephalopachus bancanus
TACAGATGAAGCGGAAATTCTGTCCTTCTTCCTCCCACCCTCTCATGGTTGATCAGCTATAAAAATGTCAGGGTTTTTTGGTTTTGTTTTGTTTTGTTAGTATTGATATTGTCACTATTATTTAGCTCCTCCAGCCCACAGTTTCACCTCTTGAACTTAATGTATATTATTCTTGTGTCTGTTTTTATATGTTTCTAACCGTGTGTGTGTGTATTCATAAGTGATAGATATCACCTGCTTTTAAACTTCTTATGAATAATGTTGATACACATAAATCTCGTTAGTTCATTTTATTTGCTGAATGGAATTCTATTATATGCCTAAAATATAGCTTATTTACCTATACATCTCCTAAGCCTGTAATCCAAATTTCTAACTCGTATGACTTCTGAATATTTTTTCATCTCTTGCTAAATACCCCACATGCTTTGTTAGCTTCTTCCAGTGTTTGAGGACAGTTTGGTTTCCCTTTGCATACAGCTGCAATGAACAGCTTCGTAATGAACAGCACGTGATGTTGCACATGTGTGAAACTCTCTTAGAGGCAAAATTTTGGAGTGTGGAATGTACAAAGAATATCTTCAGATTTATTAAGTATCGACAAATTGTTTTTCAAAGTAGTTTTGCCATAGTTTTTACTTTTAGACTGAGAGAGTGGTGGGGTTCAAAAACAACCTTAAATATTGTTGTGAAATGGATGAAATGAGTTGGTGAAATAAGCTTTTAGCAATATTTGAACAGGAGCATTACAAACCTAGCATTTCTGACTTTCAAATAGCATCCTAATTTATTGTCAAATGTAACATATGTCCTTAGTCTTATACATAGCTTCAATTTTGCTGGGCTTATAATCTAAATCTCCAAATGGTATGACTTCTTAACACTTTTCCTTTCTTGCTATGATGCTAAATACCCCACTTGCTTTATTAAATTTTTCCAGAGTTTGACTTCAAAGAGAAAAGTGCTTCTTATTAATAAGACAAATCTGGATTATTACAAAGAATTTAACCTTTTACAGCAAAACTGGAGGAAGGGGAATAGCTTGAGGAGTATAACTGGTTGGAAGGCATTTCAAATATGGCCAGATATTATTTCTACTCTTAAGGAATTTAGAATTTAGTTGTGGGTGATAGACTGTTCAACATTAAATGAGCAAGCAACTGCTTCACAGCAATGTATTAGCAACTACACGGGGAACATGTTTTCTATATTTTATGATGGAGGAAATAAGGAATAAGAAAGGGAGAACAGAGTAGAGTTAGCTTGGAAGGATCTTGTAGGAAATTAATAGCCACAGAGGGAAAATCACATTGCATAATAGGAAGGACCATTTATTATCTTCACCTTCCTTGATTAATAGGTTCTGGTGATATCAAATGATTCTAAACCTGCACGTTCCTGAAGAAAGAAAATCGAACATTGCTAGTGTTGACTACACTTCAGAGTGGCTCTTACCTTTTTTTTACTAAGTGGAATCAACGGGCTGGCTGTGGTCAGCATTTTTAACTCACCCTTCTACCCTGGGGACAGACTTCCTGCCTGTGAGTTACTGCCAGGGCATCTGAGCCTATCACTAAGACAAAGCTGTAAACCTGAAATAATATCCTGACGTTTACATTTTCAACAGTCTTAGGCAACCTGCATGGAGCTCAAATGTCACTTTGAATTGGGAAGTAAAGCCACCCTTGCCAGAGGAAGATAGCCAATGGGCCAAGAAATGAAGCAATGCCAAGTGAGCTGTGGCTCCAGGAAGTTTGAGCTGTGGCTCCAGGAAGTTTGAGCTCTTGGTGGCACCTATACTTAGGGACATTTTGGGAGTGGAAATGTGGCCCTGAGATGCCTATAGGCTTCCTTCCAGAAGGAGGACTAATGTTCTAGCTGGCAAGTTAATGTTTCAGGGTGATCAGCAATGAGTTTCACATCACATTTTGCTTTCCAGTAATTTCCCCCCCACGTATCGAACTTCTTCGTTGCTTCCCCACCACTCTTAGAGCGGGGTTTCTGAATGTCAGCACTATTATTTTGGACTGGCTAATTCTTTGCTATGGGAACTGTCCTGTGCATTGCAGGATGTTTAGCAGCACCCCTGTCCTCCACCTACTAGATGCTAGTGTCACAAAACCTCCCTCCCCTCTACAGTCTTGACAACCAAAAATGTCTCCGGGCTTTGCCAAATGTGCCCCAGGGGGCAAATTGCTCCCCACTGAGAACCACTGACTTAGAGTAATACTTATAACTCCTTTCCGTGGCCAACAAAGCCCTTAGCTTCCTCTTTGACTTCTACTCCAGCTGTCCTCCTGGCTCATTACATCCTGTTCTCTGAGCCAAGCTCATGCCCTCCTTGGAGTTTCTGCTCAAGGCAAACAGCTCAGCCTGGAAGGCTCTTTGCTTAAATCTTTGCATGGCTGGCAGTCTGCTTCTTATCCTTTAGGTTCATGCCAAAGACCTTGCCTGATCTTTCTAAGGCTGCCCATCTTATCATTTTAGTCATTTGCCCTCTTTCTATTATGTCCTCTTATTTAATTTCCTCATTATGCTTATCTCTATTGTAATAATCTAGCATGTTCCTTTGTTTTCTTGTTTATTATGTCTCCCACTAGAGTAGTTGATCATAAGTAGTGTTGTATGGAAGTGAGTTCCCAAGAATATAAACCATGTCTGCATGTTTTTTTTACCACATCTTGAAGTCTAACACCTTATTGGTACTCAATAAATTTCAGTTAAATGGAGTTATGAATAAATGTTGGCTAAAGTAGACCAGATGGCCACATCTATACCAGGTTGAAATTCAACTGAAGGATGGTGCCAAAAATAGGCCATTGGTTTAATGGGGCAGACCCACCCGCATGATTTTTGGGAAGTGACTTTAATTAAGTTTGACAAACCCCTCGATTCTAGCAGATCCTTCCCCTTTTTTTGGCCATACCTCATCTGTCTTTTGGCCATGCCAGCAGGTCTCTAATACTGTTGTCCTCCTGAGGGTAAGAGATCATTCGCAAACTCGAACTCATAAACTTCCCTGGCGAAAGATTGGTGTGGAGGCAGGTTCTGATTCCTCCCTAAGTTCATCTCTCTCACTGATTCTTTTCTGCAGGTAATTCCCTCAGTGAGCTCATAGCTTATAATGCAAAAACCGACAGGCTATTGTCGTGTGCTAAACTCTTAGCAGTACAACACAGTCAGCCTTTAGAGGCTGCAAAGCAGGCCCTTGGTGTCAGGCAGTGAGTGCTCATCAGTTTCAGGTTGAGGTGCAAAAGTGGGGAAGGTGAGAGTCGTGTTCATAAAAGCGGTGAAAATGAAACTTCAGCATGGGGCGGTGAAAGAACTCAATTTTATTTTGTTTTCACACATTAGGTTCTGCTTATAGCAGACAAGTACCAGTGAAAATGTTCTGAAAAGAGGCTTTGTGTAGGAGCTGGACGTTGCTCCATCAGATTTGTCATTTCAGGAATGTCGCCAGATGTATTGACTTACTAGCAATTGCTTTGGTTCCATCTGGCCTCATGGAGGTCGTGTTTGGGATGGAAAAAGTTGAACAGAAGAAACGAAATTTGTTCATCATGCCATTACCCTTGCTGCTTGTTTAAAGAAGGGGGAAAAAATGTAACTTCTTGGCAGGGGGGATGCCATTTGAAAATAAAATATAAGGTTTTCAGGAGTAAGAGTTCCAGAACTCCAAAGTCAGCCGTGATGTTTACATAGAGACTTGAAGGCCAGCCCCCCTTGCTGTCATATTGTATATATATATATTTTGTTCGGTGTAAAACTTCTTTGAGACCCTACTGTTCTGCATGGAAGAAAGTTAACCCCTTGGATCCTGGTCACTTGAGTGACCTGTCTTTTAATTCTTCTTGGAATGTCACCAAATCACTCACCCTGTAGCTTGTATTCCATGACAGAGATTTCTGCTTTACCCTGGCTTAATACAGTAAATAGCCCAGTTATCACCTGTTACAAACTGTTTTCCTGCACAAAGGGGGCCTCTTCAGGAAAATCAGATTCAAGTCGCTTTCTCTCTCTTTGACCATAGGCCCATAGTTATGGCTTCATTTCTAAGCATTATTTCAATCAATTTGATTAATCTAGGAGGTGATGAGGCTGCATAAATATCCTAAACATTTGAATTAGAATGTTTTTTCTGGGGTAAATGTAAAAAGCACTGTTGTATATTCAGAACTGTCTACGTAGTTTGCAGGGATCAGTATAAAATGAAAACAAGAGGCCTCTTGTTGAAAAAGTATTAAGAGCCGGACTTGGTGACTCAGTCTGTAATCCTGCGCCTTGGGAGGCTGAGGTGAGTGGATTGCCTGAGCCTGCGGGCTCGAGACCCGCCTGGGCAGCTTGGCAAGACCTCCTCTCTACAATAAATCAAAAAATCAGCCGGGTGTGGTAGCGCGCGCCTGTAGTTCCAGCCACTTGGAAGGCTGAGGCAGGAGGATCGCCGGAGCCCAGCAGGTCGAGGCTGCGGTGGCCGGGAGCGTGCCACTGCACTCCAGTCTGGGTGACAGAGTGAGACTCCAACTCAAAAAAAAAAAAAAGTATTAAGAATTTCAAGATGGCAACAGCTGTTAAACCAAGCATGATGCCCTCTGAGCACAGGGCTCTGTGTGGCAGCACAGATCACACATTTGTGAAGCCTGCCATGTATATATTTTTATTCTCTACCCTGATCACTGTATGAAGAAGCTTTCAGGGCCCATGTCTCAGGTCCAATAAAACAGAAATCCTCTTTGTATTTATATTTTGGATAAATGCGTTCAGGTGCCTTGGCTGGAGTGCTCTTAGCTGGGGCACCATTTCCCAGCCTCATCCTTCTCAACTGTCCTATCAGCACTGGCTCACTTAGCCTTGAGAACTCCACCAATTGCCTCCTCTTTTCTGGACCCATGTGCCTCAGCCCTGTGTTCTCCTTTTTCATTGTATATTTAATTTTCATTTTTTAAAAGGCTTCAAGAAAGTCATAGGGATGGGAAGATACCCTCTCACACTTGCTAAAAGTTCTAGAAATCTCCATGTGTCTAAAGGCTTTTTTTTTTTTTTTTTTTAGTTGGAATCTCACTCGGTAGCCCAGACTGGAGTGCAGTGGCCGCTCCCGGCCACCGCAGCCTCGACCTGCTGGGCTCCGGCGATCCTTCCGCCTCAGCCTTCCGAGTAGCCGGAATTACAGGCGTGCGCTACCACACTCGGCCTAATTTTTTGATTTTATTGTAGAGATGAGGTCTCACCTGCCCAGGCGGATCTCGAACCCGCGGGCTCAGGCAATCCATTCACCTCAGTCTCCCAAAGGCGCGGGATTACAGGCTGAGCCACCGAGCCCGGCTTAAAGGCTTTTAAATAGTACAAACTCCAATAAGCAAAGAACCTTCAAGAGTTCCTCCACAACATAAACACCAACAAAACAAATGTTGAAAATTTAGGTGCCCAAAGTTTTCAGATGGACTAGAAAACCTCCTTTCTGCTCAACTGTTCTAGATTTCTAATCCTTTCTCTCCCTATATCAGCCCCATCCCATTTTGTGCTATCAGTTTCATGGTGGGAGCAGTTTGGGAAGAGAAGAGAGAGGTTTTACCTTTTCCACATCTTTTCCCATCCCTCATTCCAATCAGCTCCTCATTTGTTGTCTCCGGATATCACGTACCCTCCTTTAGGATTCCACTGGGGAGAAATTCATGTTCCTGGCTAGGATGCAAGGCCAGGTTTCCTTGACTCTCCAGCACAGGTTTCAAAATGACAACAGGACATGGTAATTCAATCGTAGGAAAAACATGATGGCTTGAGAAACCAGGGCCTTATATCTCAGGTCCAGTAAACAGAAATCCTCTTTGTGTTTATATATTTTGGATAAATGCATTTAGGTGCCTTTGCTGGAGTGCTCATGGTTGGGAAAACATTTCTTATTGGTGTGAAGTATAAGTCACATGGTCACACTCAAAGTGCTGGGAAATGAGGACAAGGGTCTTTGGTAGAAGGAGGACTTTGGATGTGGGGGCTCTTGGTGACCTAATCTACAAAACTGTAATTCTTGTTGAAAAATTGTTTTACGATAGTTGAATCTTTCCTGATGACACAATGCTGTATAATGACCATAACACAGTTTATTTATTTATTTATTTATTTCAGAGATGTGGGGTATAACTCATTTTGCATATACCCTTGTTGATCAGGTGTGCCCCCCCTTTCCCTGGCAGATTCCCACGATTGCTAATCCCGTCCCTACCCTCGTCTGGCAGTTTCCCACTACTGCCAGTCCTTTTCTTATAGTATTATGATCATTGTTCAAGGTCTGCTTATAAGTGAGAACATGTGATACTCAGTTCTTTGTTTCTGTGACAGATCACTCAGTATTATAGATTCTAAGTCCTTTAAGGTTGCTGTGAAGTTCATAATTTTGTCCTTCTTTATGGTTGCATAATATTCCATTGTGTATATGTACCACATTTTAAAAATCCAGTCTTCTTTTGATGGGCAGAAAGGCTGGTTCCATGTTTTTGCTATTGTAAACAATGCTGCCATAAACACACATGTGCAGTTATTTTTTTTCATAGAGTGATTTGCGTTCCTCTGGGTATATTCCCAGTAGGGGAATTGTGGAGTCATATGGAAGACTGATTTTTAGATCTTTTAAGAATCGTCAAACTGTTTTCCACAGAGGTTGTATTAGTTTACACTCCCACCAACAGTGTAGAAGTGTTCCCTTTTCACTGCATTCTCTCCAGCATATGTTGTTTTTTAAGTTATGGATGATGACCATCCTGACTGGAGTTAGGTGGTATCTCAGTGTGGTTTTAATTTGCATTTCTTTGATGACTAGTAAGACTGAGCACTTTTTCTTGTACCTGTTGGCTGCTTGTATGTCTTCTTTTGAGAAGTGTCTATTCATTTCTTTTGCCCACTGTGTAATGGGGCTGTTTTTTTTTTTAATTTTGGGCACGTTTGAGTTCCATGCAGATCCTTGATGTTAGGCCTTTGTCAGACATGGAGTTGGCAAATACTTTTTCCCATTCTGTGGGCTGTCTCGCTGCTCTCTTGATGGTTTCTTTGGCTTTGCAGAAGCTTGTCAGTTTGATGAGGTCCCACTTGTCTATCTTATCTCTTATGGTATGGGCACTTGGTGTTTTGCTCAGAAATTGGTTGCCAATTCCAATTTCCATAAGAGTGTATCCTATGTTTTCTAAGAATCTTACAGTTTGAGGTTTTACATTTGGTCTTTGATCCATTTAGAGTTGATTTTTGTGTATGGTGATAGGTAGGGGTCTTGTTTTAACCTTCTGCATGTGGTCAGCCAGTTTTCCCAGCACCATTTACTGAGTAGGTTCTCCTCTCCCCAGTGGTAGGTGGTGGAGGCTTTGTCGAAGATGAGTTGGTTGAGAAATTGAGGTTTTGCTTCTGGAATCTCTATCCTGTTCCATTGATCTATATGCCTGTTCTTGTACTAATACCAGGCTGTTTGATTACTGTAGCTTTACAATAAAGCTTAAAGTCTGGGAGTGTGATACCTTTTGTTGTTGTTGTTGTTGTTGTTTGGCTGAGGATTGTTCTGGCTATTCGTGTTCGTTTATGTTTCCATATGAATTCCTGTGTTGTCATTTCCAGGTCTGAGAAGAATGGTGCTAGTAATTTAATGGGTATTGTGTTAAATCTGTAGATTCCCTTGGGTAGGATAGACATATTAACAATGTTGATTCTTCCAATCCATGAACATGGAATATTTTTCCACTTGTTTGTGTCATCTTTGATTTCTTTGAGTAGTATTTTGTAATTTTTGTTGTAAAGGTATTTCATGTCTTTGGTTAGGAAAATGCCAAGGTATTTCATTTTTTGTGGCTATTGTGAATGGGATGCTTTTTATTTGGGTTTCTGTTTGTTTATTGGAACATAACAAAATTCAAAAATAAATTTTAAAAAATGTGTTCCTTCTAGAACCTCATAACCTTCACTTCCTGTTGTTGTTAATGGTGAACAGTGTTCAAGACATGGACTGAACAGATCTGGGCATGGCTTTTTTAACTAAAACCTTGCTGCCACTCTAGCATGGAACTAAGTGCACAGTCTCTGGATAAATGGCTTTGAATCCTGGGTCCTCCACTTACAAACTGCATTTCTTTGGTGAGCTATTTGTAACCTCTTTTGGTTTCACTTTCCCCATCTCTAAAATGATGATAATAATACTACCAGCCTCGTGGGTGAGGTGAGGACTATATCAAGTGCCTAGTATGGTGTTGGATATAGGTTCAGTGCTTAAAAACTTTCATGTTTTATTAGCAACCTGTTGCTGTTTGTCACCCTCAATGCCCCTTTTTACATAAAAGCAGTCTACGCACAAGACATTTTGCAAGTAGACAATTCAGCTGAGTTGAGTTTTAGAGAGTCAAAGTTGTGGTGAGGACCTTAATAAGGCCCTCTTGATGCTGCCAAAGGAGAAGGGAGAAGAGAATTCAAGGATATACCTAAAGAAGACACCCAAAGATGACACTTACAATCTCAGCTAAATCTCCACTGTGTGAAACTGGGCTCCCAGAAGCCCCTAACACTTAAGGATTTCACATGGTTTTTATCTACATCTCTTGGGTATGCAAATAGAGCTTTGATTTCATAAGTCTTTCTTGAGTTTCCTAGTCTGGGTAGCACCATGAGAACAGGCCTCTCTGTGTATCTTGGCAGGGGTTGGCCAGAACAGGGAAACAGAGTGATGTGTGGAAGTCAAGAAGAACATCAAAAGAGTGAGGTGCGGTGGCTCATACCTGTAAACCCAGCACTTTGGGAGGCCGAGACGAGAGGATTGCCTGAACCCATGGGTTTGAGACCAGCCTGGGCAACTTGGCGAGACCTAGTTTCTGCAAAAAAAAAAAAAAAAAAAAAAAAAGAGTGAGGTGATACTTTCTGAAACTCAAAATTTTTTCTCTGGGTTCATTTCAAATTTTGGGCAAAGAACTGGTAATCCTTCTGTCTGAAAAGAAGACTGTACTTCTTACACCTGGGAAGTTATAGTCATGCAACCCTGTCCTTCACCTGTTAAGTATACTCTTCCACACAATGGGTATTTAAAACTCTTTTTCTCTCAATCCCCACCCCCGTTAATAAGATCCTGAGTACCACTTACAGTTCCCTGTATTTCCCAGCACTCTTAGGACTTCTAATGAGTGTTTTCAAGGAGACTTACCTTAAATGCAGTTAGTCTGATTCCATAGTATATACTTTCCCCTTAAAGAGAGACCAGTGGGCTAGCGTGAACTGGGGATAGATCCTGACCTTTCAGATAAATAGATTTGCGGTCCACTGACTTACTAATTTTTTAAACAAAATCAGCTGGATGAAACAAACTTTAGTTCCTTTGGAGTGAAACAAATACTGTGTTGTTCTTTGGTGCCTACCTGGAACGTTCTAATACTACTCCTGATAGAGTTGCTTTCGCCAGTACCTTTTTTGCTTTGAATTTGGTCTACCAATTCTCCTAATCAAGTTTATTTGAAAGAAGCTTTTATTGGAAATCTAAAAACATCCTGGGACCTTACCAAAGTTTATTTGTTGTGACAGTTATAAAAGGTTTTCTGGGGTCTGATGGCTTGCTTGCACAGGATATCCAGTTCAAATTTGTAATGGAACAATGATAAAGTAGAGTAGTCTAACTCAAATTTTTACTGCTGGATTATAACACTCTCAACTATTTTCTGGTAAAGTTTAAACGAGTCATATTCTTCCAGATATTGACATCCTTTTCAATGAATGTTCCTGATTTTCCAAGGATTGTAACACTGGGCGCTTTCTTCAGTGATAAGAGAAGAATGTGCTTTTTGACATTTGATCAAATGGGTGTTTTGAGTACCTACTGTGTGCAATGAGGAGTGTTTATTGTTTCCTCTGTCTAGAATGTTCTCTTCCAACTTCTCCATTAAATGAATTTCCTCTTTTCTATAAGACTGAGTTTTCAAAGATCACTTTCTCTGAGAAAGTGTCACACATCTCTTTCCTGCGTGTGTATGTCACTGAGATCATTTATACCTCAGGTTCTAGTGCTTACAGACTTGTTAGTTTGGTGCGTGTCTGTTGTTTCCTAGGACTAGGGACTTTTTCGAGCAGAAAGTTTACCTTTCTTCTGTTTTTGCCTTTTCCTCTTCCTCCTCTCCTCTTCCTCTTCTTCTTGGTTTTTACTTTGTACTTCTTAAGTACTCAGAAATGTTTGTTGAATGATAGGCACTTTGATAAATGTTATTTATGACCTATAAATCTATTTGATATTAATTGAAAAAATTATTGAATAATCTTCCATATGGTATTAAATAAATGGGTTGGCATCTCTTAAGATGAAGGATATTCTTAACAAGTAAGAAGACAAAGGCTCGACCGGGCACAGTGGCTCAAGCCTGTAATCCCAGCACTTTGGGAGGCCGAGGTGAGAGGATTGCCTGAACCCGTGGGTTCCAGACCAACCTGGGCAACATGATAAGACCTCGTATCTACAATAAATAATGATAAAAAAACTAGCTGGGCATGGTCGTGTGTGCCTGAGCCCAGCAGGTCAATGCTGGGGTGGCTGTGAGCATGTGTGCCACTGCACTCCAGCCTGGGTGATGAAGTGAGACTCCAACTCAAAAAAAAAGAAAGAAAAAGGAAAGAAAGACAAAGGCTCAAACTGGGCCAGTTCTTCGACTGCCCCTGAGGAGCTGCGTTTGTCCACACCCTCCTGGGTCTGACGAGGCAGCCGACCAGCCGCCGTGTGACGCAACACACACATCCAACACACACATCGCCTCTTGCAGTGGAGGGTGGTCTGCCTGCTGCTACTTTTGGTTTCGTTCAGTTTGGCTGTGTGCTGAAAGAATTAGTGGTTGAGTTTATTTTCATATTGGGTGGTCTGCAGCACGGATCACCACAATCCATAAAGCCCCACCAATGAAATCAACGAAAGCCCTAGCAGCAACGTGAATTATGGACCTAGAAGCAATCTCTGCATTTGCTTCACATGTTCCCTTTCCAGTGAAAGGCTCACGTTAATTTCAGTCCTGTTTCCCTCTGGTTTATCCTGGGTTCTTAGTAAGCAGGATCTGAAGTAGTAACATTTTATCATATTGCACAACGAACAGATAAAATTGATAGCCAAGGGATGAGAAATAAAACAGTCAAGACCTTAAAAAGGAAAAAAAACTTCCTATATTTTTCTATTTTAATTTTTTAACTTAAAACTTTAATGTGTCCTTAACTGTACCCCACAAAACCATAATAAAAAATACTGATTAAAAAAAAACCAAAACAAACTTTAATGTGCATTTTTTTCTGTTTATATTACATTCAAGAAAGAATGAGAAAAAAAGAATATATGGCTTTCTCAAGGTGCGTGCTGACCACCTATGAGATCAAGGTTCCTTCCTCCCAGCCCTTCAAACCCATTTTTCTAAGCCTGCCAGGACATTTCTCTGACACCCTACATGACCACTGCCTGGCCCTGAAACCATCTGGTCACTAGAGGTAACAGGCTGATTGTAGGTTCTTCTCAGACTCCCACTGTGGTCAGTTGTGACCTTGATGGTGAGTTTTTAGAAATAGGGGAAACACTTTTACTTTCTTGAGCAGCTCCATTGGCTTATAAGCTTCCAGGATAGAAGCCACATCCCTCTAGAGGTGTCTGTGTGAAATCCAGAGATGATCAAGGGCATCAGGGCAAAGTGGTCATTCCCCTCCGAACACTCCTGAGCGGGCCAGACCACAGCCCAGGCACCGCCATCTGACTGCTGGGGTCAGCCCGTTATCTTAAAACTTTCAGGCTTGGCAAACAGTGGTCCAGGGTTTCCACAGAGAAGCTCTGTCCAGAGACTGCCTGAGCCAGTTGCCATAACTGGAGTTTTGGCAAAGTAGAGTGAAATCTCAGATAATATACTGTACATGTGTTTATAGTAGGTCTGACTGGCTTATAAGCCAATGGTCTATCTTGATCATTGTCATGATGATCTTTGTGTTATACATGTATATGTACCCATGTATTTAAAGTACTTACATATGGCCTCTGTGTAAGATTTTATTTAAAGAAAGAATTCCTCGGCTTTAACAGAGAAAAATTCAAAATCTCTGTTATATTTTCAAGGACTATTTCTTAATTTATTTCCTTTTCATTCATTCATTCATTCATTCAACAAACAGCTGTAGCACTTCCAAGGTGCTGGACTCTGTTCTAAGGGTATCATAAGTATAAACTCATTTAATCTTCACAACCATCCCAAAAGGCAGGTACTCCTGTTGCTTCTATTTTGCAAATGAGGAAAGTGAGGCTCGGGAGGAGTCAAGGCTTTGGTGTGTGGCTGAGCTGGTCCTCCCGCCCATGCTGTCTGGCTGAGACTCCACTTCCACCCCTCAGATGTCCCAGCAGTCTCCTGGGACAGACCTTCCTGGCTGCCCTCCCTCCAGATGCTTGGAGCCCTGGGACAAACGACTTCATCCCTCCTGTCTGCTGCAGAAGGCAGCTCTACCTCTCTAAGCTCTCTAAGCTCCCGCGCTTCAGCGCGGACTGAAGTCTGGGACTCTTAAGTCAGATGTGTGGCCCCTTGACTTACTGTGCATTTGACACTGTGGCAGCCGGCGAGAAGGTCATGAGGGAGGGATTCAGGGACCCAGAGACCTGCAGCACATGTGGGTATCAGGCCTCAGCGTGGCTCTAGACAGCTCTGACAAAGGCCAAGGAGCTATTAGATGGAAGTGAATGAGGGCCACTGTGGACCATTAGCAACCTGAACCAGATGTGACGCGGCTCCTCGAAACAGAAGGTCTGCATTCTCCTGCCTATCAGACAGGATGGGGGAGACAGCAAGAGCTGTACTTTATCTGAGCTGCAACTTAACATGGTTTTGCTTCCATCTGACTGTTACTTACAGTGAGTGACCCTTAGAAATAAGAAATGATTTACTAACTGCTAAGTAGTCACTTGTAGTCATAAGTTGCCTGAGATTTTATTAAAAACTATAGCAGGTTTTATGAACATAATGGAATAGAGAATAAGTAGAGAATCAATAAATATCTCAGCCTTTTTTCCTATATAAAGGATCACTTATATTATTATAGTCAGCTGCCTTACTGGGGGTGGGGGGAAAAGATTTTCCTTTTAAGAGGAAAAAAGCTTTTAAGTGACTATATTTGTAAAGGTTGTAATGAAAAGAAATGTCTTAAAATGACTTCTATGTATTAATCCGTGTGTTTTTGTGATTTTGCTGCAGTACAGTGTTCCACAGAGAATGGTTTTCAGTCTAGACTAGCATTGTACCATTTTCTGGGTGACTCCCAGAAAATTTGAAGGTGCGCTCCAGCGTGATTTAGGGAAGAGATAGCAATGCTTGAAAGAAGAGGAAAGGAGAAATTTAACTTTTTCACTTTAGGCTGAAATCTCTTCCACAGTACTGGGGTTGTGCTGGGCCTGTTTTTGTAGGAATCTTGCAAGTGGCTCTTGAGATCCTACAGGACCTTGATCTGGCTTGAGGAGCCTGGGCCAGGAAGGGAGCAGATGGGAAGGTGCCATGCACAGATCAGAAGACTAGAAAACTTGTGGATGGGTATGTGTGTGTATGTGTGTGGTGGGGGGGAGGGAGTGGCAGGGTGGGGAGGTGGTGTGTGGACAGAGCTTTCAATGTGAAGAACAATATTTGTGATAACATTAGCAGTCAAATGGAAAGTGTTCCACTGCCCCTCAAGAGATGAGTCTTGGAGTTAGATATCCAATAAAGAAGTTAAACATTAGCAACAAAAGACAATTTCAACAGAATATGAAAAGTGCCACACAGGAGAATGGTAACC
Organism: Cephalopachus bancanus; assembly: GCA_027257055.1. NCBI lineage: Eukaryota > Metazoa > Chordata > Mammalia > Primates > Tarsiidae > Cephalopachus > Cephalopachus bancanus. The sequence continues at coordinate 613,774 of JAPVLO010000552.1, forward strand.
AGGAGGGCTGCAGCCAGCTAGGGTTTGGTGAACCTGGAAATTGTTCACAGACAGGGCTCGGGACGTTTGAGTTGGACCTGAGGGGTGGACAGGAGTTTGAACAGTGATGGGAGTAATTAGGAAAAGGCATTCCACCTCCAAGCCCAAGCACTGAGCACTGACTAGTAGAGAAGCGATCCTTCAGGCAACTTTTGGATGTGGGAAACGGAGCTAGATGAAAGGGACGCCATGATTCCCCAATTATCCCTATTCCTTCCTCATTCCCTTGCTCCCTTCCTTTCTTCCAAAAATATTTATTGAGGGCTCCTGCGGGCCAAGACTGTAAGCAAAATCCTCATTTCATGGGGGTGGAACACTTGGCCCCCGATGCTGCTCCTGTATGCACTCCCTTGTGTGGTCTCGTCTCACAGTGCACCAAGGCTGGTCTGTGGGACCAGTACCATGTGGCAGAAGTGATCATATGAGGGGGGACCCTAAAACCCTGGAATTATCTTTTGGGAGGGCAGGCCCCTTATTGTACAGGCTTCCCCCGCCAGAAGCCCATCAGCATCAACATACCAGCTAGTGTTGTTGTGAGAGGCTGGGTTCGGCTTTAGTGAATTTTTTATTTTTTTGAGAGTCTTTTAATGCATTTGTCCATTTCATGATGGGTGATTCACAAGCTCCCCTGCCCACACTGCTCTGAGTGTTCAGTAGTTTTTGATAAAAAACGGCATGACCCCTGTGCCTCCCACTCCCTGTTCATCCAATCTCATCCCAAGCAACTTTTTTGTTTCCCTAGATGAAAAAAGTTCTCAAAGGGAAACATTTTGCTGATGTGGAAGAGGCGAAACAAAAAACGGCAGAAGCACTAAAAGGCATCCAAACTGACAAGTTCAAAAACTGTTTTGAAAGAAAAGGATCGGCGGTAGTGGCAAACTGCCGGGAGGGGGGCGGGGAAGTGGAATTGGCAGTAGTGGGAGGCTACCAGGGGACGGCAAACGTCATCAACTAGGGTACCTGCATAATGATCGTTTGTATGTCTAACTCTGATTGTACCCCACATTTTTAAAATAAAAAATTAAAAGTTGAAAAACCCCCAAAACAAACAAACAAAAACTGTTTTGAGCAGTGGAAAAAGCGTCCTGATAGGTGTATTGCCTCCAATGGAGAGTACTTTGAGGGTGATTGAAGTTTAAACATGGAAGAATAAATATACAATTTTTAATAAATAAATTCTGGGTTACTTGGGTCCCCCCTCATACGTCACTTCCGAAATTAGTTTATAAAAAGACAAATTATTCTATCTTGGATGTGCACTTTCTATTTGAATGGTAATATCACAAACACTGTTCTTCACTTGGAAACTTCTGTCCATACACCACACCCCTGCCCATCCACAAGCTCTCTAGCTTCCTGTTCTGTGCAGCCTAGCCTTACAGGGCACTTTCCTATCTATTCCCTTTCTGATCCCGAGCTCCTCAAGTCAGATTGAGGCTGTGTAGACTCTCAGATCACTTGCTCTGGGGGGTAGGGACAGCTACCATGTCAAGAGAACACTTAGGCATCTCTGGAGAGGTCCACCTAGTGAGAAATGGAGGTTTCCTGCCAAAACCTTGTGAGGAACTGAGGCCTGCCTGCAATCCCATAAGTGATCCCGGAGGTAAAGCCTTCCTTTCTTCTCTTCTAGGGCCTTCAGATGAAACTTCAGATCCAACCATCAGTTGGAGTGAAACCTCATGAGAGGTCTTGATCAGAACCATCCTGCAAAGTTGTTCCCAGACAAATCAGAGTTAATAAATACTGATGATTTAAATTTGCTAAAATTTGGGATAATTTGCAATACGGCCATAGATGACTTGCATAAAGAATGTCTTCTCTTATCTTCATTCACTTTCCTGTTTCTACTCTGTCTAAAGTCTACACTGGCTAATCAAGGAATATGGTTGCTTGAAACATTGGCCTTAGATTTTGGCAAGAGATGGCTGGTCCTAGGCCTCAAACTTTATTGAGCTCCACTCTGGCCTTTCTTTTGTCATGCCTCTTTCCATGGTTTGAGACCTGGGATTTTCTGTCTGAAGGTACCCAAACCTGCATCCTGAGCCTGGTGGCGTCATCTCTGGGCCTGACCTTCTGATGGTGGACTATGCTGCTGATGGTAAATCCAGGTCTAGGGTAGCAGAGGATGACCATTCCTGTGGATGTGGGACACTCTGGGACATGTGGGCAAGGACATCAAATGTGTGCTTACAGGACCACTGTGGTATGGACTGGTAATAGGTGGAGAGAAGGGGGCAAACTATATGTGTGGGTGGGCTCTTCCTCTACATTCTGACAAGAACCTCTGAGAATTCTGAATTTGAACTGGGCCTTCCAGGTCAATATGAAGGTGTATTTGTCAAGGGAGGACAGAATAGACTTTATGTAGCAATTTGTTACCATGATTTATGACTTAAATATTTAGACACGCAACATGGGCCTCCATTTTACTCTTGTTCTGGGTCCTATAAATGTCACAGTCAGTCATGGTCACTTGATCTCAAAAAGGATTTGTGAAAATAGTTCTTTGAATCCAGAACTAGTCAGCCTACAGGTAAGAAATGTATTTTTAGCTTTCAGAATCTGGGATAAAATGAAAATGAATCAAGCTTATGTTTGTATCTTCAGCTCTGTCAATATCTGTTTATCTAGATGGGTAGATTGGTTATCTATATATCGATTCATCCATCCATCTATGTATCATCCACCTATCCTCCTATCCACCTATTTATTCACCCACATACCTACTTAGATACCTGTCTATCTAAATGTATCTTTCTCTCTTAGGACAACTTTCTCTTCTATGAAATTTTCTCTGTTGTCTACATTTTATTTCCCTTATAGCCACCTCATCTATTTCTTTGGGAATGTTCTTCTTAGGGATTGCTTTTTAACACTGGGCTGGCTGGCCAAAGCTATTAAACACACTGGTGAATTTGTGGGATTATTAGATTTCTGAATTCAGTATCTTTGCTGTTCCCAGTTAGAAGAAAACTGACTTCTCTACCATTCTGTATGCGGGAAAATTGCTTCCTTCCTGACTTGGTTTTTTGCTGTGTCCTCTTACATACAGCCTGTATGTTCCAGTCCAGGAGTTAACACATTATAGTGGTAGAAGAAGTGATGAGATCTATATTTCTGTTTATGTTGTTTTGACTTTTAAGCTCTTTGTCTAAGTTATTTGTATGTGATATTCTAGCCACTGGGGAATATAGAGAAGGAATTATTTTCTGTTCCAACTGGAACTGGGATCTTAAACATAAACCATATTGCATTTTGAAATGGCCCTCTGGTTTTATCATGCTCACAGGAATCTTATCGCATTCTTGTGTTCTAATGAAAGCCAAAAGACTGGCTGACCATTAGTAAAATCAGTGACCATTAACGCTCAGGTTACCCAACCCATATCTTTCCTTCCCTAAAGTATTCAATAGCACCATTTTAGTAAATATGATACAGGAAAGCAATTGTTAAGTTATTTCCTGGTATCTAAAAGCATTTAATAATCTACAAGTTCAAGATTATTTTGCAGTTTTCTCAACCAGCATATATGTGTGTGTGTATACACATGCATGCACACACGTATTAATTTTTTTCTTTCAACTTTTTTTTTCCCCTGAAGTTGTCCTATATGCCTTCTGGCCAGGTTAGAATGGACTTTGTCTACAAGAAATGCTGGTTCCACAGCAGTTGCAGCATCAAACAGCCAGCACAGAGGGAGTGTTCCAAGTTATCAGTATAACTCTAAAAGACACGTTTATTTAATCCTGACTCGTAGAACTTAGGCCATCAAGACCCTCCTTCTCCTCTGCCAGCACAGTAATTGCTACCACATTTAACTCTATGAACGTGGTACCATTTCCCTGCAATTGTGGTTAACTAAGGAGAAATCCTGAGACACATAAACCTTGGTTTCTGTGAGACATATATGTATGTCATTGAAATATGAGCACTTGCCTTTACAATGGTATCCTTTTAGAGAGCCAGGGTTGTCCGAGACTCCTTGGAATAGTTCTTGAAAGACTTTGGCAGTGCTGCAAACTCTTTTTTTTTTCCGGAGGAGTGGGGGTACAGATTAGGGGAGGAGAGAGTCAAACAGGTGGGGGTGGGGAGAATGGGTTATATTTTTGTCAGGAATCTGGCATTATTCAGTGGAAGCCATTTAGGCCCATTTTTAGGCAGGGGCCTTAGAGTCTGACCACATTTGAAACATTCAGTCTGTAAATGTTCTAATTTGTTGGATGGGTTTTCAAGGGGAACGTCTCCAAAGTGTGGCAACTGATGACAATTGCTGCATTGAGATCAAAGCTTTGATGCTCTATCTGTTGACACCTGAGAATATTATCAGAGGAAATATTGAACTGTCAGCAGCAGATGCAAAGGAATTATTTACTGGGGATACAGTGAATTGTAGGAAGCTAAAAATACAATCATCCATAGAAAACATAACATTTTAAAATCAGCTTCTAAACTACTAATAGCTTCAGTCTGGCCTCACTGGCAGCAGCCATCTTGAATTTATAGTTACAATTAGAGCATTGATTTGTCTCGTTCCTCATGGCCCAGTTGCATGGGTGTCCTCTGGTGGATGCCAATGGGGCAGCCATTTCCACATTCAATTTACTACTCATTTGAGTTCCCAAAAGGACCATAAAATCCAGGAAATAAACAGACACCACAGAGAGTATTTCTGCTCCAACATACACATGTGTATGACCCCACATCTGTGTGACCATATTTTTCTTTTGGAAATTTGGAAAACACATTAATAGTAACTGAGCTCTTCTGCATGTCTCAGAGATTCCCAGTAAATAAACACACGTCTCTTTAGTGCCCACATAAGGTGGGTAAGTTTGTCCTCCTTTTAAATATGCAGAGTAGGACATTAAAATAATCAGAAACTGCCTGTGTGATAAAGTGAGAGAGTAGGTTAGAGCGAAGCAGAATCAGTGTATCTTAATCCAGCTTTGGGGGACTGTCATTGATTCTTCCATTCAAAAATAGTCTCCTAAGCACCAACTTCTGGGAGGAGCAAAACTGGCAGACTCTCAAACTGTACAAACTTCACACTAGTGAGGGTGACAGACTTCAAATAAATAATCACACAAACTTAGAATTATAAACTGTGGGCTGGGCATCATGGCCATGCCTATAATCCCAGCATTTTGGCAGGCTAAGGTGGGAAGATCACTTGAGACCAGGAGTTTGAGACCAACCAGGCAATATAGCAAGACCCCCATCTCTAAAAAGAATAATACTTTTTTTTTTTAAACTTTGATGTGGTGGCTTATGCCTATAATCCTAGCACTTTGGAAGGCTGAGGTGGGAGGATTGCATCAGTCCAGGAGTTTGAGACTTGCCTGGGCAACATAGTGAGTCCTTGTCTCTACAAGAAATAAAAATTAAAAAATTAACTGGATGTGATGTTGCACACCTGTAGTCCCAGCTACTGGGGAGGCTGAGGTGGGAGGACCACTTGAGCCCAGGGGTTTCAGGCTGTGGTGAGCTGTGATTGTGCCACTGCGCTGCAAACTGAGTGACAGAGTAAGACCCCAACTCAAAAAAAAAAAATTACAAACTGTGATAACTGCTATTCAAATTAAGTACAGGTTGCCCTACAGGAGTGAAACTAGGGAGGCTTATTTAGATTGTGAGGGCTGGGAGGGTTTTTGGGGAATCTTCCTAGAAGTGACATTAAATTGAGAACTGAAGCTGTTGCTGTCCAGGAAAGAGAGAAGATAAGAACTTTTGAGGCTGAAGGAAGAGCATGTGCACAGGCCATTTTATAGGGATGAGCTTGACCTGCTGGATCTAGGGTAAGTGGGGCCGAGGAGAGGGGCAGGAGCCAGAGAGAGGCTGGGCCAGGATAACAGGAGGTTGGTGTGAGCAACAAGTTGCCCCAGAGAGAGACATTTCTGACCCTCCACAAGGAAGAGGATGGGGCCTACTTTCAGTTTCTGTGAAGGTTTTGATTCAACTTTGGAAAATAAAATGTCCTTAAGGCAATTTGATGAATACATCTCTGTATTGAACCCAAACAGACATACAATCTATTGCTGATATAAGTCACTTTTCAGAGTATGTGGGTGGGAGACTTCTGTCTTATTGTTTCAATAATTCTGTCGACTGATGATTATATTAGAATAGCCCAAGAAGAAACAGCACTCTTGTTGGAGTTGATCTGGGAATATTTGCAACAGATCGATTTCAGTTTTGTTTTGCCATACTTCCTCACGTCAATAAAATCTGTCATGTCAATAAATCTCTATAAATATTCTTCCGGTTATTTTGAAATACACAGATATCGGGGAAAAAATTATTTGAGCTCAAATCCTAGGGACAAATGCCAATCTCAAACTTTTAAGTTAGAGGCCTTCATTGAGACCATTACCAAAAAGACTCCAACTGAGAAACTGGGAATAAAATAAACTCCACATATCTCCCTTCCACCATGGCAGCCAGGTCCACTGGGAGCTTGGCCAGATCACCTTGGAAGAAGAAGTCATTGAGAAATTAATAGGAAAGCAACAGTCTTGATTCTCTGAGTTGTCTGCTATGTGTTAGAAAAATAATAATAAAAAATACCACTCTGCCAAACTTCCCACCAGAATGATTTTTTAAAGGGGTTCAGCATTGCCTTGAAGAGCTCCTTTCCATTTGTCCATTTGACGTGAATTCTTGCCATGAGCCTCACACTGGATCCGGTTTTCCAAGGGACAGCTCCTTCACTTTCCCAAGAAAAGATTCTGCCCTGCCCTTACAGACCTTACAATCAAATGGGGACCTAAAACCCAAATTCTTCCACCCAGAAGTAGTGTTAGGGAAGCATCACATCTATAGTTTCGACAGAAAAGAACCAGAGTTCACAGCTGGTAGAGACACTGGGGGAAGGGGGGTCAAGGAATGGTGGGGGAAGGGGAAGAAGGGAGAAAGGGTCGGCTGGAATGCTGGGTGAGAGCTCACAAGCAGACACAGAGAGATAGAGAGGGTAGGTATTGTGGTTGGGAGAGGCTCACAGAGGTCACTGTGGCAGGGAATGCCTCATGAGGGTGATCTGGGCCTGTATTTTGTTTGAAAATGACTTCCTGAGGATGAGAGAGAGATGACTACAGACGTAATAAATGAATGTTGTGAAGGAGAGGCCAATAAGGATCTGGATGGGAGAAGGAGGGGTGGGTGCCTCAGCAACTATGTCTGTTGACTTTATATACCTCTAAGAACTTTATTCTAATCCTAAAAGCCATGCATAGGCAACATGGGAATGAGGAAAATATGGAAAATTATAAAAAACAGGAATAGCCCAAGCTCACGCTGTTCTGGGCTGAGGTCTACTAGCATAGCGTTTGAAGATATTTATTTGTACACACATGCATTTTGAAACATAGCCACACACATTTTTTAAAAATAAAAAATGGGTTCATAGCACTAAAACTTTTTGTTTATGTTTTGTGCTTAGTTATGTATTTGAGCGTTGTTTCATAGCCTGAATGGTCTTTGAAGATATTATTTTAATGGCTGCAGAGTGTTCTGTCTAAAGGGCATGCCACAATTTCTTTAGTTGTTTTCATTTTGTTAAGCATTTATGTTACCTTTATATTTTTGCTAATATTCATGGTCACATGATAAATACCCTGGAACATAATATTTGTTTTCATCTCTTATTATTTTCTCGAATAAATTCCTAGATGTGTAATTACTAGCAGTATAAACATGCTGTAGGCTTTTGGTGCACTGTACCAGATTGCTAGAGCTCACCGTTGACCTATTTATTAGGTCTTAGATGGGAATAAATAAGCTTGCTGTTACAACAGGAGTACTATTTTTATGCCCTTCTTCCAACTTTCCAAACCAAGAATGGATTCTAATGCCTAAAAGGGTGACTACCTTTGCATTGCTAAGATATAATAGAGGAAAACTACCTGATGTGATGGATACCCAAAATGTGGTGTATCCACACAATGGAATATTTGCCACCATAAAAAGGAATGAAGTTCTGATAAACGAGACAATGTGGATGAACTTGGAAATTTTATGTTAAGTGAAAGAAGCCAGACACAAAGGGCCATGTATTGCATAATTTCATTTATGTAAAATATTCAGAATAGGCAAAGTTATAGAGACAGAAAGTAGATTAGTGGTTGTGGAGAGGGCCCCTGAGAAGCAGGGAATTGGGATTGACTGCTTGACAAGTACTGGATTTCCTTTTGGGGTAATAAAAATGTTTAGGAGCTAAGTAGGAGTGATCATGAAACAACATAGGGAATGTACTAAATGCCACTGAGTTCTAGGCTTTAAAATGGTTTAGATGGTAGATTTTATGTTATGTGAATTTTATCTTGATGACATAAAATCTGCCTGCTATGTATAATTGCTCAGGGAACCAGATAAGGGAACTTATGAGGGATCATAATCATCGTCTTTATCCACTTCAGCATATCTGGTCCAGGTCCACTGAGAAGAAAACACATTCATCCTGAAAACAGAAGAGCACTAGATCAATGCTCTGATTGCGGTAGATGGCAATTTCTTGTGCTTCTTCGGGTAAATTTAAATCCAATACATTTCTCACAGCTTTTAATTTTGTCTTCAAATAGACTTTCTAATAGGACAAGATCTAGGTTTCTCAAAAGAATTTTCTTGAGAGGAAAATGCCACCATTTCAATATGGGGGTGGGGTGCTGTTTAACGTAAAGATTACCCCCAGACCCCACGTTACGGACTTGCTCGTAGAGGCACATCTTTGTAAAACCTCTCCCTGGTTCTTTAATTGCCCATTTCATGAAGGAATGAGTTATTGACTATAAAGTTGGCTGGACAGAGTCTCTGGGAATTAAAACCTGAATGTAAATTAATAATTAGCTCATCTGGCCACAATTTTCAGAAGCAAAATATATTCGCACATCTCTGTAAGAGTTGCCAAATAGCTTGCTCATTGAAACTCTCCTAATTATAGGGAAATGGTGTTACATCTTTTTTTTTTAAACTATCTCTGAGATCTAATATTTTTTAAAGACAGTTTTGGCTTTGGTTATGCATTAGAATCAATGTTTCTGAATGTTTAAAGTTATTGATATAAAATAAAAATAGTATTTTGTCTGAAAAAGTGAATGAAGAAAGAAAAGTACCTCTAGAAAATTCCATTAGAAGGTAGCTGTGCTGGAAATGAAATTTCCATTAGTCTTATTAACAAAACCTAGGGGACTTTTGAAAGGTATTTTAATAGAAAACTCTAACTTGGGAGACTTGCAGTTATGTCTCAAAGATGAAAAAAATTAACTCCCTCATCTTTATAATTACTAGATTTGTGATGGAGGAGAACCAGTGTCAAAGATGAGCCCTCCCCATAAAATGACTGAGTCATGTATTTGCATAATCATTCCCTCAATAAACACTGTGCAGTGTCCACATGCCCAGCATCATGCCAAGTTCCACCGATACAAAGAACCTGTGAGACAGTTTTGACATCAGGGTTCTTATTCAGAATTCAAGTTACATAGATTAGTAGCATGGATCCAAAGCAGATAGAAATGTGCCCTATAATTAGCACAACAAATTCTACATAAAAGGCAAATGTGGTTACTTGCTGGATCATTTTATAAAGCAAATGACCTTGGATTTGGCTCTTGAAAGGTAGGGGCCTTTCAAAAGGCAAAGATGAGGGAGGATATATTATGTGGGGGAAATAGCAATGTATGCCAGTAGTGAGGTGGGTGAGCAGAGAGATTATAGTCTGCTTGAGGCGTGATGGCTACTCCCATTTCACTAAAGTTCCTGAAAAAGTTGAGTGGTCTATGAGACCAGATAGGTAGGGGCAGAACAGGGACAAGGGCAGAGAGATGGGGCCAAGAGGCAGAAATTGAGTTTATGAGTATTGCTTTGGTGGGGGTTCATCAGATTGGGCATTCTGGATCTTGCTTCTCTCTCTCTCTTTTTTGAGTCAGGGTCTTATTTTGTTGCCCAGGCTGGAGTGCTGTGGCATGATCACATCTCACTGTGGCCTGTGGGCTCAAGTGATCCTTCCATCTCAGCATCCCAAGTACCTGGGGCTACAGGCATGTGGTACCATGCCTGGTTAATGGTCTTGCTATGTTGCCTAGGCTAATCTCGAATTCCTGGGCTCAAGCAGTCCTCCCACCTTGGCCTCCCAATATGCTGGGATTGCAGATGTGACCCAACACACCTGGCCATCTTGCTTCTCCTGTGGGGTCTGCTAAGGACGCTTTGCTGTGTTGGCCTCTCCTTCTCCTCTAACAAAAAACTCTTACATGGAGGGACACATATGACATGTTCGAAGAGCACTTGGAAGTCTTGGACTTAAAAGGCCCTTCTTTATTCAAAAATAAAGCGAAGCACTTATTTATTGGGGACTGCAATTCTGTGGTGAGCTGAAAGACGTAAACTGTGCTCTGGCAGTGAATTCCCCTCCAGCATCTGATTATTTGACGCCAAACAAGAGAAAGCTACGTTGACGGTGGGAAAGTTTTACCTCAACCACCTTTTATTTTACTCTTTTGGAGGATGAGGAAGGGTGTGCCATACACATTCTTCAAACTGCATAGACTAGTGGGGATGTACATTGGTTCGTAGAGAGGGTCCCAGGATAAGATGAAGAAGGACACTTGAGCAAGGGGAGTAGAGAGGAGTACCTAGAAGACATGCCAGAGCCCACTTCAAGCCAGGCTGGAAGTATGGTTGGCTGCAGGGAGACCAGCAAAGCAGGCAGCCATCAAGATTGAGGCACTTTCCTTTGTTTACCGAAAGACTTCTGAATGAATCATGAGTCCTCAAAAGCAGCAATGTAAACTGTGTTAGTAATTGCCAATGAGGAGCAAGTGAAGGCCCAGATTTATTGTTTGGTTTTCCTCGGTTCAAATGGGGTTACTGGTAGGTCTGTGTTAGCTTTACTCAAAAATTCCTATTTGCCACCCATCCATCAATCCGTCCATCCATCTCTGGACACTGTTTATGAAATGTCCTCCCCGAATGAAAGTACTGTTGTGTGCTTGCTTATTTATAGTCCTTACTCACTCTCCCTTAGACTGTAACGTCCAGGAAAGTTCAAGCCCTCTCTGTCTTGTTCAATCTTGTGTCCTCAATACCTAGGAACCTGCCCACACATAGTAGGTGCTAAATAAAAATCCATCAAATGTATTAATGCATTATCTTTTTGTAACTCATTTATCAAACACTGTGTACCAATATACTCTAGGCTTCATGTGAGATTCTGGGCAAACAAAAATGAGTAAGACATGTCTTTTGCATTTAAGAAACGAATATTGGGGAACAGATAAAATAACACAGTTCAGATATAGATAGAAGGAAATAAATCACATTTATTAAATACCCATTATGCACGAGATACTATATTTGTGGTCTTTCAGGTGGTATATTTTCTTGTATCACCCTTGTAAGGCATGGTCTTCATTCTATAGATGAAGAAATGGAGGCTGTCCTAGAGATCTTGTTAATGCAAAGTGCTATAAGAACACAGAAGAGAGTGGTTCATTATGTTCAGGGAAGGGATATAGAACAGGTCAAGGAAGGCCCTCAAAGGATTTGATGGTTGCACTGAGACTGGAAAGAGAACATAAGATTGTACTCAGGGGAGATGGAGGAAGAGATTTTCTAGCTCTTCCTGAAGCGCAACACCAGTTTCAAACACGAAAGTCATCGAAGTATGTAATTATCAGTGCACCTGGAAATGGAAATCAAGATGCCTGTCTCCTACATCCCTAACATTCTGTTTCTGTGGTGGTGTCTTCCAAGAAATAACTGACTTTGCCATTGGACTTTAAAAAATTTATTATAAAGATGTGGGGTACACTTCAGGGTTAGGTATACAAACGTTGATGGTGCAGGTACCCTTGTTGCTGAGGTGTGCCCCTCCTTTCCCCGGACTTCTTTTTAAGGACAATAGTCATCACAAAGAGGGGAAGAATGGTCGTCTTTCTGGAACGGGATTAAAATTAGCAGGCCGAGTTAAGTACATCAAGTACGGATGCCTGCAATCGACAGATGAGATTTTCCTTAAATAAATAATCACCTTTCCGAATAGAATAGAAGACTACCAAATGTTCTTAATTCATGAATGTCTTGTTCCATCCTGCCTTAGACAGTAGCCATTGCTTGGTATTTAACCATAAAATACATATCCAAACAATCGCCCCCTCTTCCACCTCTAAATTATGCGGGTCATTGCCTTGCCCTTCACTCCAATCTGACAACCCCGCTTTGGCGTGAGAAAAAAACTAACTGTATCAGGTTCCTCTGCCCTAAACAGTTCGTTCATCTCACATGGTTGAGCGGCTCATTCCCAGGAAGTGAACAGGGTCAGACCCAACCGTCACTGTAGGTGAGGGCTCCAGGTGGCGACAGATGCTCCCCCTTCCTTGCCTCTTTCCCGCTAGAGAACACTAAATAGTCAAATAACTAAAAATAAAATAATCGTTTGTTTCGTGTGTTCATCTCTCATAACTGAAATATCTGAACGCTATAATATGATGAATTAAAAATGTGCAACTAATCTGGAGAGACTTGAAGAAGTTTTATTTGCTGGATGATTTCCCTAACTGCAAAAGAGATGAATCAATCTAAAAGTTAAAAAAAAAAAAGTGTTGTCATGGGCAGATTGAAAACAACAATCAAAGACAGCAAAACCGTCTTTACAGCCTGCTTTTCAGATCCCAGCTCTGTGTATAAATATAGATCCTCAGATATCTTTGCGCTGCTGGCACTGGCTCAAATTTTACAATTGTTTTACTGAGGTGTCCATTGGTATTAAGCCCTCCTGCTTTTGATCATTTTGATTTGCTTTCTCCTTCAGAGCTGTGTTTCTGTAACCAATTTAGGGTCCTCCATATTCAATTTCAGCTGTCCCCGGTGCAGCCTGTGGAGCCTGGTTTCTGAGCCCCTGGGGTGCTAGCTCTCCCTTTGCCAACCGGTTTGCTTTTGTGTCATCACCTGGCGCCTCTGGTCATTCACAGAACGGCAATTACAGGCAGCAAAGGCCCTGAGGGCCTCTGACAGGCTCATGTCCATTCGCACCCTAGGAATGCCCCTGGAGCCCACCTAGTACCATTAGTTTGGGGTTTGCCCCCCAAAAGGGGAATGAGTTGGCAATATTCAGAGACCATCTAAGCAAGGGAGCCAACTGACCTTGGATCTGTCCAACAGTGAGCTCTCCCCTTGCTCCTTGTTTTTCTGGGTAACTAAACAAAGCAAATTTACTCTTTTTCTTCTAGAATCAGAAAGAAATTTGTAATTGGTCAAGATATATAATATATACATATAGACACACATGTATATATACATATAAGTACACACACACGCATTTACACACAAACACAAATGTACATATGTACATATATACAATGCAAATACATGTATGTGCATGAAAATGTATGTGTGTGTATGTGTATGTATGTATGTATTTTTCAATAAAGACTTCTTTGCCAGAAGAGAAACTTTTTTTTTTTTAATTATCAGGTAAAGATTTTATTTTATTTTATTTTTAAATTTATTTTAAAGATGTGGGGTACAATTCAGGGTTAGGTATACAAATGTTCAATATTCCGGTACCCTTGTTGATGAGGTGTGCCCCTCCCTCCCCTAGCAGTTTCCCTCAATACCAATCCCATCCCCCTCCCCTGGCAGTTTCCCACTACAGTTTCCTTTCTAACAGTACTACGATAATTGTTCAAGGTCTGCTTATGAGTGAGAATATGTGGTACTCTGTTATTTGTTTCTGTGATAGATCACTGAGTATGATAGACTCTAAATCCATCCAAGTTGCTGTGAAGTCCATATGCTTGTCCTTCTTAATGGCTGCATAATATTCCGTTGTGTATATGTACCACATTTTAAAAATCCAGTCCAGCTTCGATGGACAGCATGGTTGGTTCCAATGTTGTGAATAGAGCTGCAACAAATGTGCGTGTACAGGTATGTTTTTTGTAGAATGATTTGAGTTCCTCTGGGTATATTCCCGATAGGGGAATTGCTGGGTCACAGGGAAGGTCAAATTTCTAGTTCTCTCAGAAATTGCCACACTACCTTCCAAAGAGGTTGCACTAGTTTGCATTCCCACCAGCAGTGTAGAAGCGTTCCTTTTTCTCCACATCCTTGCCAGCATCTGTTGTTTGTTTTATTAATGATGGCTATTCTTACAGGGATTAGGTGGTATCTCTTTGTGGTTTTGATTTGCATTTCTCTGATGGTGAGTGAGGCTGAGCACTTTTTCATGTGTCTGTTGGCTGTCTGTATCTTCCTTTGAGAAGTGTCTACTCGTGTCTTCTGCCCACTTTTTAAAGAGGCTGCTTGTTTTTTTCTTTTTGGTGCTTTTGAGTTCCCTGTAGATCCTAGATGTGAGGCCTTTGTCAGATATACAGTTGGCAAATATTTTTTTCCCATTCTGTGGGCTGTCTCTCTGCTTTCTTGATGGCTTCTTTGGCTTTGCAGAAGCGCATCAGTTTGATGAGGTCCCACTTGTCCATCTTATTTCTTACGGTATGAACACTTAGGGTTTTAATCAGGAATTGGTTGCCAGTTCCAATTTCTGTAAGGGGGTCTTCTGCATTTTCTAAGATTCTTATTGTTTGAGGTTTTACGCTTAGGTCTTTGATCCATTTAGGGTTAATTTTTGTGTATGGTGATAGGTAGCGGTCCTGTTTCCATCTTCTGCATGTGGTCAGCCAGGTTTCCCAGCACCATTTACTGAATAGGTTCTCCTCTCCCTAGTGGTAGGTGGTGGAGGCTTTGTTGAAGATGAGTTGGTTGAGAAATTGAAGCTTTGCTTCTGGAATCTCTATCCTGTTCCATTGGTCTGTATGCCTGTTCTTGTATCCTAGTTAACAAAAGGAGTTTATAATCCTTTTAGGACCTATTGACTATTTCTTTTATTTTTTTCTTTTCTTATTTTATTTTAGAGTTGTGGGGTACACCTGAGGATTCACTACTTAAGTAAATCATGTGAAGGTAAGGTTTGGGCTTCTAGCAAGACCTCCCTTGCAGTAGTATGGTTCCCAATGAGTGGGTGTGTGCCCCTTATTCTCCTTCCCTCCCTCCTTTAGCCGTGCCTAGCAACTCTTGTTCTCCCCTTGTGCCTGTGTCTATTGACCGTTTCTAACCCTAAAATATGTAAAAACTCCACTCAGCTGCTAGCATCTGTCTCACACCCAACATTAATCTTTAAAAAGCCCCTCCCAAGAAGACCCTTAGAAGTGCCCTCTGTTTATAACATGCATCACCAAAGAAAGTTTTCTGGCTTTGCAGTGGTTTGTCTCCCATTCCCATAGGCTGGTCTTACCCCATTCAAATCTTCCCCCCACCCCCACCCCCACTTTTAAACCTCGGGATGGCAAAGTGGAATTTGCCCCTTCCTCCGGTTGTCTTTTGCCACTGTCAGGATTTGAAGCTCTGGGCACCAGGGACATGGAGTGCAGGACCGTTTGCGTGTGTGAGATTTTTTTTCCTTCGTACGTCTCCCCCACCTCCATGCTGCCGCCCAGGAGAAAATAATATAGTAATAAAGACACCACCAATGTCTAACCCCTTTGATTAAACAAGTCCAAAGGCTTGAAGACACCAGAGGACTTCATTTAAAAGTCTACCACTGGGAAAAGGGCTTTGGGACAGGCTGGCCCTTTTCTTTTTTGACGTTCGATCCTGGAGAGAGGGTATGGAGCTGTTTGGAGGATTGTCTCAGCGAACCTAAATATTCCTCCTCCAGCATTATGTGAAGCGGATGCCAGAGCCTTTCAGAGGCTGAGGCCACTGAGGGGGGTTGGAGGATTTGCCACTTCAGAGGAAGTGGAGGGAGTGAACCGGCTCTGGGAACAATGGGGCTGGGGGCTTTGTAACTCAGAACCTCGTGCCCCTCTGAACTTTCTTCCTCTGACCTCCCCAAATTAGACCAAACAATGGAATTGTGGGAATGCCCAAATCTAAGCAGCTTTGCCAGGGTTTTTGCATTTCTGCTTGAAGTCTTGTTTCCAGATGGAAGAAAGTCACTGAATGGGGCCGGGGGTGGGGTGGGGGGGGGTGAGGGGGCGCGGGGCTTCGTGTAGAGTAATCCATGTTAGGCCACATGAAATGGGATGATGGCTTTGTCAGCAAGTGGCTGTCGTGATCCTAAGAGTTTCTGATTTTCTTTGAGACTTTTGAGATCACTGCCCATGCCCAATTCCATAGCAGGCTATGAAAGACGTTGCTTTGAAGCAGACTTAAGACTGCAGATCAAAAATGCCTCTAGTCATCACTCAATATTGGCAAAATTAAAGGAGTGTTGGGTAGCCCCCAATCATTCTTATTAAAGAGCTGACACTCAAGCTTCTCCTAACCAGACAAAGAATTCGAGGGGTGGAGGTGGAGGATCCTGTTGGGTCATCAGTGCTTTGATTTTTCAGTGAGTTGGCTGTACTCTCTTCACATCCATTTCTGGCTTAAGAACTATAGAAAACCGAAGTTTCAGCTTGATTCCATTCATGCATTATAATGGTTAGTGATGGAAGAGCCACAGAGGTTTTTCTTTTTTTTTGAGTTGGAGTCTCACTCTGTCGCCCAGACTGGAGTGCAGTGGCCGCTCCCGGCCACCGCAGCCTCGGCCTGCTGGGCTCCGGCGATCCTTCCGCCTCAGC
The DNA here is from genome assembly GCA_027257055.1 of Cephalopachus bancanus. Classification (NCBI taxonomy): domain Eukaryota; kingdom Metazoa; phylum Chordata; class Mammalia; order Primates; family Tarsiidae; genus Cephalopachus; species Cephalopachus bancanus. The sequence continues at coordinate 630,426 of JAPVLO010000552.1, forward strand.
CTTCCGAGTAGCCGGAATTACAGGCATGCGCCACCACGCCCAGCTGATTTTTTGATTTATTGTAGAGATGAGGTCTCGCTGCCCAGGCGGGTCTCGAACCCGCGGGTCCACAGAGGTTTTTAACTTGATTTGGGGAAGTAGACCCTGAGACTTTAAAGGTCTCCGTCTGCATAAAAGTACCTAACCACAGTGGAAATTGGGATGAAACATATAGCCTTGCTTCTGATGTGTTTCCATAGCTTTTGGGTTTGGACTGAACAGAAAACCTAGAGCAAATAGTCTTTTTAGGACATATACTTCCACGTTTCTATTTTTTTCCAGGCTAGAAAATGCCCCAATTTTCCAACCTCAAAAGGATATTCTGATTCAGTTCTGCTTAAAATTTGTTTGAGGTCTATGAATTTCTTATCTTTGAGGGTTTTGCTACTTCTAGTGAATATAACAGTTTCCTTCAGAGCTCTCCATGGTAATTACACTGATTGTGGGTGACCTATAGCAAAATGTTTAATCCCAGCTGACGTGGATTTGCTGCTTCTGGGCAGCATGTGTCTGTGAGCGCGTGCTCCAAGACTTGAGAAAGAAATTTCTTTCTATTGACAGTCTAAATCACCTGGGATTTAGAAGATAAATCATGTTAAAAAATAAACCACACAATACATTCTGTATCCTCCCATTACTAATTTTTAAAAAAATCTGCTAATCTTGATTTCTTGCTGTTCTAATTTTTTAGTTCTCTTTATTAAAATTTGATTTATTGTTTCAGTTTCACTTTCTGAAAGAAGGTATATGTGTTTGGGGGCCAGCTGAAAAGCAAACCCAACTTGTTTGATTCAGTTGGATATATTTGCTAATGGTGAAGCATAGTCACTGAAAACAACAAAACAAAACAAAAACCCAAACCAAAAGGGAAGGTGCTGGATCCTGGGGAGAGAGAATGTCTGCTCTGGACTTGCCAGCCCCATCTGGCCTAGGAGGTACCATGCTGGGAACCGCTTTGCCAAGTTGGAGTTGGTGGCAGAGAGGGCTTTCAGCCTCCTGGTGTTTTTGCTTGACCTGCAGCATGATTTACATATTGAATGTTTCTCATCCAGCACAAGCTCACAGAAGCCCACACTCCTCCCTGTGTTGCCTTATGCCTAGTCCTTGTCACTGGTTGCTGTCCCCTCCCTGACTTCAGAAGGCATTTAGGATTCTACCAGGCAGAGTTGCAGGGAATATATTATTATGGACCAGAAGGCAAGGCATTTGCCCTCATGAATTTTTGTTGTAGGAAGTAAGAGTGAAACTAAAAAAACAACAACAAAAAAACAAAAACCTAACACATGATTACCTGATTTAGTGATTTCTTCTGACAATGATGTGTGCTCTGTAGGCAACAGTAGACGGTACAATGATAGAGGGTGATGAGGAAGGAACTTTGCAGGGGATGGGGAGAGAAGGTTACTGTGGGTAACACTGAGCTGAACCCTGTGACATCTAAGAGCACCACATTCCATGAACAGAGAATAGCACGTGCCAAATCAGGCGGCTGGAATGGGATTGCTGATGTCCAGTGTGGCTGCAGTAGAAAGGCTGAGAGGGAGAACAGAAGAGATGTGGAGCAAAGGCCCTCACAGGGCTGGGTGAGGCCATGGAAGCTAGGAGAGGGATCCTGGAGCAGGCTCTGGGTGTGGTACCCAAGGCTGGACCAGGCGCCTGTTGACATGCCTTCCAAATCTGATACTGAAGCTCTGGCTGGTGCCTGCATGTCCTGAAGGAGACTGGTCACTGAGAACTCTATGAAATGAGTGCTTGAGTCTCACAAAATTCCTTTAAGAAGTGAAAATACTACTACTATTAATAATAATAATAACAACAACAGCAGGAGGAAACCTTGGGAGGTGATGGATATGTTTATGGTCTTGATGGTGGTGATGGTATTCTTTTCCCAAACTCATCTTGTTGTATACATTAAATACCCAATTTTTACATGTCATACCTCAACAAAACAGTTAAAAAGAAAGAAGTAATGTGGCCACAAGCACGCATTCCAGCCCTATTCTGCAAATGGAGAAGTAAGGGTACGGCGTGGGCAAATGAATTGGCCGCCATGACTCAACAAGGCAGTGGGCAGCACCTGAAGGAAAGCCCCGCTGCGTTACCTCCTTGTGCTCTGAGGACTGTACCACGTCTTCTCCCCTCTATTGCCTCATGATTATTCGCTGAAGTGGGTGTGATCTGAAAGGGAGCATTGTTTCAGAATCAATAAGGGGCTGCATTCGTGCGGCGCAGTGAATGTCTTAGCTCCAAGCACCTCCTTATCACCAGCGCACAGTAGAGGATAGGTCCAAATAAAACACATTATCAGGCTTTGTTGACTTTCCAGGCTGGGCAACTGTATTAATGGAGCTCTTTATATCCATTCCCTTTAGGAACCGGGTTTTCTCACTTTCATTTCTCTGGGAACTTCTAAATAAAGCTCTTACTGAAGAGTGACAAGGGTGTTTGAGTTGAACAGTTGAACAGAAACCATTTGCTTAGTGGAGTTCATACTTGCAAAATGAGGAAAAAAAATAGAAAAGAAAAGACAACCCCCATTCCAAGAAGGAAGGGAGGAGTTTAAATGTTTACTCTATGGCATTCCGCATCATTTTTAAACTTATGCTTGGCCGATGCACTTAGCATTAGTTTCATGAGAAGGTTTTCTCTATATCCACACGTCTGCCATTAGAGACAACAAGAAGTCCACAGATGTTTTGTACTTAGAGTCCCAGTAGTTGTCTATTAGATTTAGTCTCTGCATAGACATGGTACTGTAGACATTTAGAAAAGATCTAGATAACCAGTATTATGCCATTATTTAAAACATTTAATAAAATTCTTACTAGTTACTTTGTCTTATTGAGTAGGTTATTTTTATTACTGCCTGGTGGGCACTTTCAAGACAAATGTTGTTTCAAATAGTACTCATTTTTATCAAATTCAAAATGAACATGTTTAGAAACTTAAAAAAAAAAATCCCATTGTATGGACCTGTAAGCCTGATCCTTCCCATGTAAGTGTGTTTTGCTTGATCTATATATTGTTTAAGTTTTTTTTTTTTTTTTTGAGTTGGAGTCTCACTCTGTTGCCCAGACTGGAGTGCAGTGGCCACTTCCGGCCACCGCAGCCTCGACCTGCTGGGCTCCGGCGATCCTTCCGCCTCAGCCTTTTGAGTAGCTGGAATTACAGGTGCGCGCTACTACACCCGGCTAATTTTTTTGATTTTATTGTAGAGATGAGGTATCGCCTGTCCAGGCAGGTCTTGAACCCACGGGCTCAGGCAATCCACTCACCTCGGCCTCCCAAAGGCGCGGGATTACAGGCTGAGCCACCAAGCCTGGCTCTGTTTAAGTTTTATGAGTCAGTACAAAAAAGCAGATTTTTAAAATAAAAATCTGAATTTCTAGCTTCTCTTGAACTATCAAAAGATCTAGCAGCACTGGGTCTAGCCAAGCCTGTGGATGCCCTGAATCCAGAGTCCCCACCACTCCCTATTGTCTCCCTGACTCAGGCTGTCAGTTTGCAATTTATCCTAATCCTTGTTTTTCTCAAAGCAGAGAAATATTTATCTATCTTTATCAAATGTGGAAATATAGAAAATTACCCAGATGAGTGGAATGTGCTGTGTTTCATATGCTGATGTCTGGTAGCCAGGCTTTTTGTAATGGTTGCTGGTCCTCCGACTTCATTTGCATTTGCCACCTTCATACTTATGTCTTCTGTGCTTGAGATAATTTTTCCTGTCTCTTCCTTGAGTTCTCAGGGAAATGTCATCTCCCCACTCCACCGGGGTTAGATGAGCTGCTTGTCCACACTTGTCACGCCTCCTTGTGATTTCATGTTGACTCTGCTGTCTTTGACTTTAAGTTCAGAGGAGTCTGGAACTTCCTTTTCATTGCCATAACCAAGGCTCTAGGGCATAGTAGGTGTGCAATAAATATTTAAAAACAGCAACGTATGATGTCACCCTGGTCTGCATTTGGGATAAAAATAAAATGCAATGCCATTACACTGGCATCCCTGTAACAGCTTTTAAAATCAATTCATCATCATTTCAATGTAAAGTGATTGCTTCTGAGAAGAGGACGTTTTCTTTCATTTCTGGAGCCGAAATTGGTCTGAATAATTGTCGCAGGAACAATAACCATTCGTCCATCAGTCCTGTGTGCTGCATGTTGTTCTCAGTTCTGCAGATGCTCAGCCATGAAGCTTTTGCTCTACTGAGGTGGAGGGATGCAGACACAACACCTAAAAACAAGCCAGACATGTACAGGTATTGCTAAATGCTGCAAAGAAATTAAAACAAGGGAGTGGACTAGAGAACGACTTGGGGTGGGAACAGGTAGAGATGAAAGGCTCCCAGAGCTGATGTTGCAGGGAATGCCTTTTCCCCATCTGCCCACCCCCACCTGCTGTTTGAACTGAGATTTAAGCGATAAGAAGTCACCACCCTTAGGAATATCTGGGGAAGGAGTGCTCCAGGTGTAGCAAAGAGCAAGTGCAAAGGCCCTGTGGTGGGGTACACTTTGTGTGTGTGTGGGGGGACAAAGACAAGACTGATGTAGCTGGGACTTAATGAGTGAGGAATTTAGTATGAGTGAGGTCCAAAAAGGAGGCAGGGCTAAAGCAGGCAGGATCTCATAGACCACATGGGAACACACATTTTTGTTCTGTTCTAAGAGGTCCCTATGCCTTTTTCACAGACATGCAGGCTCCACATTCCTCTTGGAAGACTGAGTGAAGTCCTGGAGGAATTGTGGGTTGGAGAATTAAACAGACCTTGGCTTGGATCTCCTCTCCCCATCCTACCAAGCATGACCTTAAGCAAGACTTTCATTTCTCTGAGCCTCAGATTACAACTGTAAAATAGGATTCATGCCTTCAGCGGGATTTGTTTGTTCATTCTGCAAATACTTATTGCGTTCCTTCTGCGTCTCAGGCCCTGGAGATATATCCACGAATAGGACAAATGAAGTTTTCCCTGCCTTCATGGAGCTTCTGGTTTACTTGGAGTAGATAGCCAACTAATAAGTAACATGAATAAGATTACGTCAGGTAGTGGTAAGTGCCATGGAGAAAAGACTCAGAGCAACGGATAAAGAGTGACTGGAAAAGAGTGACTTAATATACTAAATTGTCCCTGTTTTACTTTTAGGAACACGAAGGGTCAGAGAAGTTAAGTGACTTGCTCATGGTCACACAGCACATAAGAGGCAGAACCAGAAATCAAAGCCTGTCTTCCTGGCTTCACACTCCGTGTTCCTTCAAAACACTACTTTGTTGGTGGTTTTACCCCTCAAGAAGTGGGATAATAAATTACTAACCTTGTTTGGCTTATTTATATCAGAGAATTGAGAATTAATGCCCAGCCATTCAGGTTCCTGCTTAATGCTGCACTACATGATGCACATGCTGACATACAACTTCAGTGGTTCCCTGGAATTATGTAGCTGCTAAAATCACCTGGGACTGAGGATTCAGTTCACACCGATTTGTTGCACCCAACCTGGAGTCTGAGCGGGTCCCGTGTTCCACATCTTGGATATAACACAGTAACCGCCTTCTGTTGTAGCCTTCATGATTTTCAGAGCACGTTCATGACTAATTCTTCAGCTGGTACACCAGTCCTCTGAAAAAAATATTATTCATCCTGTTTTGTAGATGGAGACACTATAGTTCTGAAAAGTAGTTAAGTGATTGTCTGAGATGCACAGATATCAGTGGCTGGGAAAGGACTTGAACGTGGTCTTCATGGTCTAAATTCGAAGCCACCTCCACTATCGTCTTTCTCCTAGTGTCCTTTCTACCTCCAGCTACTCTCCTGCTCCTCAAACCCAGGCCTCCAGGAGAGTACTTTACAGTTCTCAATGTCTATATTTTGACTGCATGAGTTTGTGAACAGTAAGGTGGGATTTAATCTCTGCACTTGACACCCCAGTGTGACTTGAATCAACTGCTTTTCTCAGGCATTTGGTTGCTTTAAGCATCTTCTGGTTGGTGAGGAGTACTTTTTTTTTTAGATTGGAAAATATAGTTTATTTAGAAAGTAAATTAGAGAGAGAGAGAGAGAGAGATTGAGAGAGAGAGAGAGATTGAGAGACATTGATTCACCTACCCAAGGTATGGAAGGGGGCCAAAGCCAGGAAACATGGCAATAGCCATAGCTCAAAGAGTGCATGGCCAACCCAGAGTCTAGTAAGGCAATGACCAGGAGGACTTTTTGTTGTTGTTGTTCGGGGAGTCTTTCCCTAGGTAGTGAGTGTTGCCTTCACCTAACCAGCAGGTTGGTCCTGGTCTCAAGGAACTTGCCTTAGTCAGAGCTGTTACTCTTCTTGAAAGATTTATTATTATTATTATTATTATTATTATTAGTTTTTACAACTTGAGACAAGTGAAGAGGATTCTGCAATGTGTGAAGGGGGAGACTGGAGAGTAGGGTGAGGTCCCCTAGGAAATATCCATGCCTCCTCACATCCTTAGGCTTCCGGGCTCTGGCTTGCTCCAGGGTCCCTCCCCCATGTCTCTTTGGAGTCTAATCTACTCCCTGGTCAGGAGATGTCAAGTGCTGAAAGGTTGTGCCAGATTCTTTTGTCTCTTCTCTCCTTTCTGTCTTCTTTTAGCATCTCAGCCATGCCCACAGCTGCTGTTGTCTCCCCTAAGCCAGGGAGTCACAGACTCACTTCATCCTACCAGACTTTGCCTTTTACCTGAATATCTGATTGTCTACTTGATATTGTCTCTTTGATCTCTTGAAGGAAACTCAAACTCAACTTGTCCGAACAGATTTTCACTCCCCAAACCTGTTGTTCATCAAATGTTTTCTATCTCGGTGAGTATCACCACTGTTCATCCCATTACATAAGCCAGGAAGTGGGGAATTCACCGCTGGCACCTTTCACTTCTTTCCCTCCACCCCATGTCTAACCCAGCACCATTTTGGCTCCTAAAGAGCTCTGGTGTGTGCAGGGTTCTCTCTCTCTCTCCCACTACCACCCTAGTCCAAGCTGCTTTAGGAACCGTCTTCTCTCTGCTCCCATCCATAGCACAGCAGCCAGAATGGTCCTTCTGGAAGGCAGATCTGATCGTGTGACTCCATGGCAGAAAACTCTCCAGTTGTTTCTTATGTAGAATAAAAAATGAAATTTCTCAACTTGGCTTCCCGGGTTCCGCTGAGTCTGGCCTCTTCCATCCTCTGTGGCCTCAGTTTAAACCACACTCACCAGGCTCTCTCCATTCCAGGCAAGCTGGTCTTCTTTCTGCACCCCATTCCCCTTCCTACACCCAGATTGTGTGTTTGGGTGAGTCATACTCATCTTGTAGTTTCAATTCATTATCGCTGCCCAGACATGCCTTTCCTGGCCGGGTTGAATCTTTCCTTAAAGACTCTCATGACACTGTACTTCATCTCTGTATCCCTTCTTATAGCTACAATTTAAACTCTGAATGAACGTCATTATTCATCTCTCTCTTCCCACTAGCCTATGACCTCTGTGGGCACAAGGACCCGCCTACTTTTGCCTCCACTGCCAGTACTCTAATTGGCATTGTAGATTGAGTAGAGGCATTCTTACCAGGAGCAGTCAGAGGATACTAATTTCCCCTGCATGTTTTCGAGGGCATGGAGTGCCAATCTAGGATAACTGGGTAGGGGGGTCACTGGTCTGAACTGTCAAACTGTGCTACCACATCGTCACCACTGCTAGCATCCCCACCGGCATCATCGTTGTCATCCTTATCATCCCCTTCTTTATCGTCATCACGGTCATCTTAGCCCTGGTGTCACAGTCAAACCAGATTTGGTATTTCCCCATTGTGGGACATAGCCAGTCATTTATTAGTTTCTTGGGAAAATCAGAGTCATGAAGTTTGCCTCAGATAATGATGTGATATTGTTTGTTAATTCATTTTTTTAAACAAAAAAAATAGTGCTTTTGCTTCAGAACTCATAGGATTTGGGTCTTCAGATTGGAAAACACACACAAATCCTTCCAAGATAAAGAATTGGGATATCCAACATACATTTTTAATAACCTCATAATATTCTACTATGTGGATGTATATTTATTAAACTAGTCTCTTGCTGAACATTAAAAAAAAAGAATTGGGGTATTATCCATTTGTTCATTCCACACATATTTATTGAGTGCCTACTAGGAGGTATTTTATGCCCACTATTCTTTTAGGGGCTGGGGATACAGTGCCTCCATGGAACTTATATTATAGTAGAAGGAAATGGACAATAAACAAATCAATCAGAAAATATATGTTAGAAACATAAATGTTGTAATGAAAACAAAATAGAGTGATATAATCGAGTCTAAAGGGACAATTTAAGATTACATAGTATATTAACTTTTTTTCTTTGTAACAAACAACATTAAAATCTCAGTGACTTGTGACAGCAAAGATTTATTTTGGGTTGTGTCTTTTATTTATAGACTCCTCATTCACCTTGGACAAGTAGTGACTGGTGACTATCTGGGCATGTACGTTTCATGGTGGCTTTCAGCAGGGCAAGTAGTTGAGTGGAAACACGTAACATCTCTTAGGAGCTCAGCTTAGACCTGACCCACTGTTGCTTACACCCACATATCTCTGGCCAAAACAAAACATATGACTGACATCAGTGGAGAGAAGAAGCTGCCCCTCCCACAGTGACAGTTTGCAAAGATAACTGGCAAGGCAGAGGATGTATAATCCTATTACCGGAGAACAGAGAATTGAGAGCCATAGTCTAGTTTACCCCAGAGAGCTTGGAAAGTCCCCAGAGCAGGTGACATTCAGGCTGAGATCTAAACAAAGAGAAGGAACCATCCCTGTGATTATCTTGCAGACGAGTTCTAGACAGACGGCCCTGCTGGGAGAACCTCCCACAGCAGGAACCGACTTGGGGGAGTGGGTTAAACAGAAAGAATCAAGTGTGGCTGGCTGCAAGTGAGCAAGAGGAGACCCAGGGAGCTAGGCAGGCCTCTGCTCATGTGAGCCCTGTAGGTTGCAATGAGGAGTTTGGGTTTTGTAATGGGAGGAATGGGGGTGACATGTCTACTTGTTTCCAAAAGAAGACTGTGGCTGTCTCTGGTATCTGTGACTGGCAGGTAAGGCAAACAGAGTAGGTCAGCTTTGAAAACCCACAGGAAGAATGACTTCAAACCTCATAAGGTAGTCTTTCTCAAAGAACGTCAAAGGACTTTAGTAAACTGCAGGACAAGGCAGGCCAAGTTCTGGTCCTTCATCATGCTCAGAGTTCGGACTCTGTTTCCCAGGGCTGTACCTCCACATGAGCCAATGGGCCGTTCCTGGAGAACGAGAGTTCAGGGTGGGCCCCAGATATGTACACCACTCTGACACAACCTCCTTCTAATTCAGAGCAGAAGCCTCAATAAGGAATCACTTTAGAAGAAAGGCTGTGCTTTAATTTATTGTTTTTTCCTGAAGTTTAAACATTCTCTGCAGTTGAGTGGCTGCTGCTTGTATATCTGACTTATTTAGGCAATTTGCTATTGTGTGTGTGGTCCAATCCAGCCAGTTGTAGTAAAGTCTGCGTTAGATGCTTGGAAATTATCCAGTGGACATTGTGTGTGTGTGTGTGTGTGTGTGTGTGTGTGTGTGTGTGAGTGTGTGTGTGTGTGTGTGTGTGAGAGAGAGAGAGAGAGAGAGAGAGAGACAGAAGAGTGAGGGAAGGAGGAAGGGAGAGACAGAAGGGACAGAGAGAAAGAGAGGAGAAAAAAAGGAGAGGGGGAATGAGAGGGGAGGGGGGAAGGAAAAATAAAGAGAGAGAAAAGGAGAGAAAGGGAGAGAGAGAGAATTTTAACTAGCATCTCAAGCATGATGTTCACAGATGAATAGCATATATTTAATTTGAAAAAAATATTCTTTTTCTTTACATTTTGGCTATTGTCAGTCATATTGCAAGCACACTGACATGGTTTAAATTAGCATTGTGGAAGCAATATACTGCAGAGGAGTGCGTGACTAAATTATTAAGAGCGGATCCATGAGGATCAAGCACGAAACCATCTCAGCAAATACAAAAACTTTATATGGTGCTTTTCTCCAGCTGTGTCCCTGGTCATTGAGCAAAATGTGTAGCAGTTTGTCCATGGACTATTTTGGGGAAAACAGTAATTTCATCAAGGGTACAGCTTGGGTTTGAAATTCTGTTTGGATCACTTGCCAAGAAAATGGTGTCCAAAAATTAAATATGAAAAATGTTGAGACAATTGGAAACTAAGGCAGGGAGCTCTGCTTGCCAAATTTTAACTGTTACAAACCTGTTAGGAAATAGTATTGCTGAGTAATTTTATCCTGTTAATAATATATTGTTTGTTCCTGTGCTGTAATTTCTGTAATGCTCCTGAGGATAAGTAGATAGAAGATTTAAAACTAAAAAGCTAAGATGAAATCTTGGCTTTGTCACCTTTGAATGGCATGAAATTCATCTCACTTCTTGTGCCTTAGTTTACTCCTTTGTGAACTGGGAGCAGTAGTGTACAGCTCCCAGTTTTTTGAGAAGAATAAATGAGATCATGTTTATGAAAGTCCTTTTTAAACTTTCAAATATGTGCAAATATATATGATACCTTTTATTAATGGTATCTACCCTCTGAGACTTACCACTGAGCACTGTCATAGATAGTTAGGAAATAAGAATTTCAACATTTTTGAAAATTCTTGGGGGTAATTTAATCAAATAATCAAAGAAAAGCTAGGACTGATGTGTCATCTCTAACCCTTAGGGAGTGGCTTTGGAAAATGGTGGGAAGCAGACTGTAACCAAAGGCAAGGAAAAGAGAAAATGAGAACAAATCTATACCAGGTTTAACTCGATGTTGTTCTGAATGTCATAAGCTAATAAAGTACTTTGAGTACTCATCTTGTTCTCATTTCCACATGTTGTAGGACCATCGCTTGAAAAGGTCAACAGTCCCCTCAATGGAGAGAGAAGTGTCAGAAGGTTAGGAGCTGCTATAGGCATGGGGCACTGGGAGGGTGCCTATAGCTGGGGTCCCGAGGCAGGTGTGAGGTCTCCAGGGCAGACGCTTCTCCCATCTCAAACACACAGAAGCCCATCAAAGCTTCCACCTCCTAGCATGACATAATGACTCAGGATCTGTTTATTGCATTGTTGAACAAACGGAGATGAAGGGAGGAATTGGGAATCTGGAATCAAAGTCTATTCATCCTTCAAGTCCCACCTCGATGGTGTACGTTTCCTACCTGGTAGATGTTCTTTCCACTCCACCTTCCACAGCTTCTACCCTAGGGAGAATCTCTTGGGCCTTACTTTACTCAAGTCTCAAGGTCACTCCTTCATTTAACCCATTTAAAAAATAGCTTTTCTTTCCTTTTTTTTTTTTTTTTGAGTATCAGATGCCCTTTGCACTAAAGACCCAAAGAAGAAGGATGAGTGTCCTCCCAGCATGGAAGGCGAGGTGGAAATAAAGTCCAGTAACCAACACCTTTTCAAAGGAGATATACAAATGGTCAACAAGTGCTTGAAAAGATGCTTAATGTCTTTAGTCATTAAGAAAAAATAAGGCTGGGCTCGGTGGCTCAGCCTGTAATCCCAGCACTTTGGGAGGCCGAGGTGAGTGAATTGCCTGAGCCCCCGGGTTCGAGATCCACCTGGACAACTTGGCAAGCCCTCGTCTCTACAATAAATCAAAAATTAGCCGGTCATGGTAGCTCACGCCTGTAGTTTCCGCTACTTGGAAGGCTGAGGCGGAAGGATCACCGGAGCCCAGCAGGTCAAGGCTGCGGTGGCTGGGAGCGTGCCACTGCACTCCAGTTTGGGAGACAGAGTGAGACTCCAAATCAAAAAAAAAGAAAAAATAAAATCAAAACTATGATAAGTAAACACTTTATCTACTAAGATGTTTTAATAATAAAAAAGAAAAACAAGTGTTGGTAAAGATATGAAAAATTGGAACCCCTGAGCACTGTTGGTGAGAATATAAAATGGTGTAGCCACTGTGGAAAACAGTTTGGAGGTTTCTCAAAAAGTTAAGCATAGAATTCGCTTATAATCCAGTAATTCCATTCCTAGGTATATACCCTAAAGATTAAAAAAACAGGAGTTTAAACAAAAATCAATACATAAATGTTCATAGCAGTACTGTTTACAATAGTTGAAAATATGAATATCTCAAATATCCATCAACAGGTAAATTAAACAAAGTGTGGCATGTCCATGCAATGGAATACTATTCAGCCATAAAAAGGAATAAAGTGATGATTCATGCTACAACATGGTTGAAACTTGAAAACATGTTGAATGAAAGAAGCCAGGCAAAAAGGGCTACTTATTGAATAATTTCATTTTATTTTGATATTTCAATAATTTCATTTACTTGAAATATCAAAATAAAAATGCTCTGTATAAGAAAATTGGTTGCTGAAGCAGGTGGGAAGGGGAGTGGCTGTTTAATGTGTATAGGGTTTTCTTTTGCAGTGATAAAAATTTCTAGAATTAATGGTGTCAGATGCACAACACTGGGAATATACTTAACATCACTGAATGTACATTTTGAGTGGTTTTTCTTTCATGTCAGTTTTATACACCAATAAATAAATTAGTTAAAAAAAGCAAACAACTACTCATAGTTTAATGAGAACTATAAGAAATGTGAGTCCCAGTGCTGTGGGAACATAGGTGAAGAGAGACTGCCGTTGTCTGGGGGTGTTGGATGAAACAGGTTTGTGGAAGGAGGTGACCTCATCTGAGTAGGATCTTGAGAGAAAGGGAATGTACTCCAGGGAGAGGGAAGTATGAATACGGAAGTGGAAACAAGCATGGTTCATTTAGGATCATGAGTCTTCATGCAAGATTCCTAAGTAAAACAGTCTGGAAAAAGTCTAATAAAAAAAAAGCAAATTAATATTTATCGGCACTCACTTTGTGCCAGGATGCATGTAAGGACTTTCATCAGTATGGTTATTTAATCCTCCCAACAACTCTGATTTTTTTCCCCAAGTTTTACCTGTGATGAAACTGAGTGCGAAAGAAACTTCACTTGCACAACTATATGCCCGAGCACACACAGAGGTGGGTGTTTGAAAAAAGATGAGCACAAAGCAACATCCCTTCTACTTAAGGCCACTTCATATGTTCCAAGAGATGTTCAGAGATGGCAGGAGAAGATTAGCTCTTAGAACTGAGCAAAAATGTGTGTGTGTGTTGTGAAATTGTGTTGTCTTTTATAACAGTTTTTAAAGTAGTTACTATATATTTAAACAGACCTAGACCAGACCTTTGTGGGTCATAAGTTCAACAGAACACAGTGTGAAAACCATTGCTCACGTTATCTTATCAGACACTCATTGGCTTTATTCAATCATATCAAATAAATATTCGAGTAGATTACAGTCTTATTGGGACCCACACTTATTTTGAGTCCTTTCTCAGCATGTTGCCTATAATATGTGTTCAAAAAATTATTGTTCAACCAATCACAATCACAGGCTTATTCTTCAGAAGAGCTACGGGGACTCAAACTTGAATGATCATTTGTCCAGTTTGTTGTATACTCCAAAATGTCCCTTTATGAGCAATTTCACTTTTGACCTTCATAACTACTAGACATTTTTAAATAGTTCTTCTATATCCTTTATATTATTTTTTAAAAATTATGGAAAAATGGTTTTAGATTTACAGAAACATTGCTAAGATAATAGAATTCCTGCATATTCCCCACCTAGTTTCCCTACTATTAACATCTTACATTAGTGTGGTATATTTGTCATGATGAATGAATTGATTTTAATACGTTAGTATTAAACAAGTCCATGTGCCATTTATATTTTTTTTAGTTTTTACCTAACATCACTTTTTTTATTCCAGAATCCCATCCAGGATCCCACATCACAGTTAGCTGCCGTGTCTCCCTAGGCTCTTTTGGCTGCAGCAATTTCTCAGAGCTTCCTTGTTTTTGATGACCTTGACAATTTTCAGAAATACTGGTCAAGTATTTTGTAGAATGTCCCTCGATTGAGATTTTTAATTCTTTTTTTTTATAACCATACTAGGGTTATGAGTTTTGGAGAGGTAAAAATGTCACCGTCAGCATACCATCTCAAGGGTGCATGCTATCTATACCCCACAACTCTAACATTGAAAAAAAGGGTACATGCAATTAACGTGACTTAGCACTATTGATGCTAGCCTTGACCACTTGGCTGAGCTGTGTTTGCTGGGTTTCTTCACTGTAAAACTTGTTACTCTTTTCCTTCTTTTCATACTGTACTCCTGGGAAGGAAGTCACTATGTATAGCCCAAACTGGAATGGAACATTCAACTCCCTCCTCTTGGAGCTTTATAGCATTAAAAATTTTTCTCCTTTCTATTTTCAATGAGGAGGGCATTTGTTCAGTGCAAATTGAGAATTATCTACCTGGGGTGATTATGCTATTTCTCTTCAGCCTTCCCTTAAGGCAAGTTTTCTCAGCAGTGGCACCGCAGACATTTTGAACAGGATAAGTCTTTGTTACGGGGGCTGCTGTGCATTGCAGGGTGTCTATCAGAATGCACTGAATTTTTAAAAGAAAAGTTATACTGAGTATGCCTACTGCTCCTGCCTCCCCTTCCACCTCTTCCATCTGTTCTGTCTGGGATTCTTAGGGATTCTGACACTGTGAAGAAAGATCTTTCTAAAAATTATATGCACAATACAATAAAATATTCCTTCTTCAGGCACAAAGCTATAATACCTAAGTAAGAATGCCCCCATTCCTGAGTTAAACCTGACAGGTAACTCAGGAAATATAAGCATTTATTTGGTGTCAAAGTACTGCCCAATTCCAAAGACATAAAATACATTAAATGGTTGTGCTTCAGGCATGTGGTTCTCACAGAAAACAGCACAAATGGTGTCACCTGAATTTTCAGATCTTAGAGAAATTCCTAGCATACTTCTTCCTGTATATGGTCAGGATGGACAAAGTAATGCCATGGTAACAAACATTCCCCAAATCTCAGTGGCTTAAAACATCGAAGACTTATTTCTCATTTGTGCAGCATGTTCTATGAGGGTCAGAGATGACTCTGCTCTTTGAGGTTACTCAGAAACCCAGGCTGTGGGAGATTCAACCTTACCATGTACTTTAACAGTCTTCCTGGCAGAGAAAAGTGAGTGCGGCAGTGTCTTACACTGGCAATCATGAGGTGACAAGGACATCCATCAGTTCAGCACTCTTCTTATTGGTTAAACCAAGCCACAAGGTTATACCTAACTTCAAGAGAACGGGGAAAGACAATTCCACCATGTACCTGGGAGGAGGTGACTCAGAGTGTTTGTGAACAGCCATCACAACTTTGAAATACCAAAAAGCAGTACTATCCTGTCTAACTTGTTATTGAATAATCAATGTATAAATAAGTCGGTCGGGCTCGGTGCCTTAGTCTGTAATCCCATGCTTTGGGAGGCTGAGGTGAGTGGATTGCCGGAGCCCACGGGTTCGAGACCCGCCCGGGCAGTGAGACCTCATCTCTACAATAAATCAAAAAATCAGCCAGACATGGTAGCACATGCCTGTAATTCTGGCTACTTGGAAGGCTGAGGCTGAAGGATCGCCGGAGCCCAGCAGGTCGAGGCTGCGGTGGCCGGGAACGGCCACTGCACTCCAGTCTGGGCGACAGAGTGAGATTCCGACTCAAAAATACCCCCCAAAGAACCAAATAAATAAATAAGTCATGAGATGACTTCCCACCTTGATAACAAGATCTCAAAAATGTTAGTTGAATAAAATGGGTTTCTCAAAATATATAGAATTTTTTCAGGAAGAGGAAGTTATATAACAATTAAAGACAGATTTTAAAAAGCACATGGATTGGACTAAATAATCTGATGTGAAGATCTATTAATGGGAACTTGGGAGAAAGTTCGTTTAGGTGTTTTAGATTTTGGTCCTTCTTGAACAAAATAGCTTTGTTTGTTGTTAAATCCCAGTGTTTACAGCAATATTGAGCTTATGCTAAAAAAAGGAGTCTAGGTTTGTCTTGTTTAATTACTATTATTCTGAAACTAAAGTACTGTTTACATAGTGTGCGTGTGTGTATGTGTGTTTGTATGTATAGAAACACACATATGAGGGGGACCCTATAAAAACTGGAATTTATTTATTAAAACTTGTGTATTTGTTCTTACATGTTTATACTTCAGTCTCCTTCACAGTGCTCTCCGTTTGATGCAATATACCTATCGAGGTGCTTTTTCCACTGTTCAAAACAGTTCCGAACTCGCCAGTTTTGATACCTTTTAGTGCTTCTGCCACTTTTTTGTTTCACCTCTTCCACATCGGCAAAACATTTTTTCTTTGGGAATTTTTTTCGTCTGAGGAAAAACAACAACAAAAATCACTCGGGGCAAGATCAGTTGAAGAGGGATGATGGCACATAGGGGTCATGCTGTTTTTAGCCAAAAACGGCTGAACACTCAGTGGTATGGGCAGGTGCACTCATAAATCACCCACCATGAAATGGGCAAACACGTTCAAAGAATCTCCCCGAAAAATGCACTGAAGCCGAATGTAGCCTCTCACAGCAATGCTAGCTGGTACACTGATGCCGATGGGTTCCTAGAGCACTCACCTAGCAGGGAAAGCCTGTTCTACAAGGGACCCACCCTCCAAAAAAATAATTCCTTTCTTTTTTTCAGGTCCACCTTCGTGTAACGACCATGGAGGTATGTTTATATTGTAGTATACATGTGTCAACTTATACACTATATGCATGTCTTGGCTTATGCCTATTTGCTTAATGTGTACCTTCCATTTATAACCCTTTATAAACATAGGCACCCTGCTGCTCAGAAGTATGTGATTTGGGACTTGGGGAAAGCAGCAACCTGGGCCATGGTCATGCAATGAAATAAGGCCGCTTGTCTCCTGGGAATGGTGAAACATTTCCTTCTCACCCACAAGGTTTCCAAGGCTAAAATGTTGTTTGTGATGACTTGATGTTCATTCATGTGGTAACGTTTATTTGTGTTAATTGCCTGTGAGTCAACAGCTATCACATGCCTCTATCAGGAGAAAGCAACCCACTCTTTAGCATACGCACTTTCAAGTTTATTTAGGTAAAAGAGGAACAGCCTAGAGAAGTGTGTTTGAAGTCATCCACCCCCAATGGAGAGACTCATGTGTGTCCTCAGAACTATTAACACGCATAACAACCACAAACTAAAACTTAATGAACTGAGGATGATGGACTGGGAGAGGGGAGTAAGAACAGAAGCAAGGGAGAGCATGCACTTGTTTGTTTGGTGCAAGACGCAAGTATGGGGAAGCTTAAGATACGGATGGGTGTGGGGGGTGGGAAGGGGATGTAACTGTGGTTCTTAATAAGTTAGGAGCAACTACCAGAAATCAAAAATAGGATGGAAGTAAATTTCAAACAAGTAAAAAGTTTGATCTATCCAATGGAAGTCAGGAAAAGAAAAGAAAAAATGTAAAGTAAATATTTTATAAAAGGGAAATAAGGTGGCAGAAATAAATTCTCATGTAACCATAACTGCAAAACACATAAACTTATGAAACAAAAGACAGACATACTCAGACTGGATACAGAACATAAGATCTAGCAATATTTATTCAATAAGGGAATGGTGATGGAAAACAATTCAGTTAGGGTCATAACCAAAGGATTAAAAATATATATAACTGACCTTCAACAACATGGGTTTCAACTGCATGGGTCCATTTGTGCACTGAATTTTAAAAATAAAAGTTATACTGAGTAGGCCTACTTCCCTGCCTCCCCTTCCACCTCTTCCATATGTTCTGTCTGCCATTCCTAAGACAGCAAGGCCAACTCCACCCCTGCCTCTTCTTTCTCAGCCTATCCAATGTGACTATGATGAGAATGAAGACTTGCATGATTATCCACTTTCATTTAATGAATAGTAAATATATTTTCTCTTCCTTATGATTTTTTTTTGAGTTGGTGTCTCACTCTTGTCCCCCCCAGGCTGGAGTGCTGGGGCATGCTCACGGCCACCGCAGCCTTGACCTGCTGGGCTTAGGCGACCCTTCTGCTTCAGCCTTCCAAGTCGCTGCTTATGATTTTTTACAGCAATTTCTTTTCTCTAGCTTAATTTATTAAAATAATATAGTGTACAATACATATAACACACAGAATATGCTTAATTGGCTTTATGTTATAGATAAGGTTTCCAGTCAATAGGAGGCTATTAATAGTCAAGTTTTGGGAAAGTCAAATGTTATAGGTGGTGTTTGGTACTCCTAACCTCCACACTGATCAAGGGTCAACTGTCCTAGGGATATGTGAACCCAAAGAAGGCTGGGATAGCAATATTCATATCTGATGAATCATGGACAAAATTATTAAAGGGCACAGAGGAATATGGCGTACTTACAAGTATAACAATAGAATAATACATACTCATAGTAAACATGAGTGCACTGATAATATTTCCTTAAAAATAGATACAATGACAGTGGACAGAACTATGGGAAGAAATAGGCAAGTCAACAATCATGGACTGAAATTTTAAAACAACTCTTGTAAACCGATGGGTTAAGTAGACCAAAGGTGAGACAAGATATAAATGAACTAAATAATGCAATAAACTGAGAAACTAATAGATATGTATGGAACTCCATGTCTAACAAACAGGAAAGGTACATTTTATTTTGAGAATGGATTATTCATTAAAAGTTATCATTTCCTAGACCATCAAAGAAGATTCTGTGTTCTCAATAATTTTATTTAATACAGAATATGTTCTTTGATAAAGATGCAATAAAGCAAGGGAGGAATCAATTGCAAAAGGAAGCTAAAAATTGCCCATGTATCTGACCTAGATAACCAAGTTAAAGCAGTAATCATAATATAAATTAGGAGGTACTTAGAACTAAACAGAAATGTTCTTTAAGAAACTACCTATCAAAATTTGTAAGACAGGTAAAACAGTAATTAGTGGAAAGGTCTAATTTTAGATACATTTACTTGAAAATAAAAAAACTGAAAAAAATTTTAAGGGTTCAAAGAAGTTGAAAAAGAAGCAGACTCCCCAAAGTAAGAAGTAGAGATGCCGGGCTTGGTGGCTCAGCCTGTAATCCCTCGCCTTTGGGAGGCTGAGGTGAGTGGATTGCCTGAGCCCGTGGGTTCGAGACCCGCCTGGGCAGCGAGACCTCATCTCTACAATAAATCAAAAAACCAGCCGGGCGTGGTAGCGCACTCCTGTAATTCCGGCTACTTGGAAGGCTGAGGCGGAAGGATCGCCGGAGCCCAGCAGGTCGAGGTTGCGGTGGCCGGAAGCGGCCACTGCACTCCAGTCTGGGCGACAGAGTGAGACTCCAACTCAAAAAAAAAAAAAAAAAAAAAAAAAAAGTAGAGATATAATAAATTTATGGTAAAAATTAGGGTATAATAAAAATAATAGAGAAGATTAACAAAATTAAAATCTAGTACTATGAAACCATCAATAAGAGAGGCACTTTCTTTCTGGCAGGACAGATCAGGAGAAAGAGAAAGTAACCAAATAACAAAAATACAGAATGAAAAAGAGGGAAATAAAACATACACAGCTAAGAGAAATATTGTGGAAGAATATTATGAAAAACTATCCATCAATAGATTTAAAAACTACATGAAATAGAATCTTTCATGGAAAGTTTTCCATGAAAACTACATTTCTGGAAAAATATAAAAGGTCAAAATTAGTGAAAAAGGACCTGGAAAATTTTAATAGACAATAAGCAATAATGAAAGTAAAATGATAATCAAGCTCTTTTCTCCCACAAAAGCTCCAGATCCAGTGGTTTTATGTAGTTAAGTTCTACTAGTTTTAAGAAATAAACAACTCTGAGAGATAGAAAAATGGTGAAATATTGGAAATCATTTTATGAGGTTATTGCATTTTTATTCCACATTCTGTTGAAGACAGCACAAAAGGCCCATTTGACTTTTGAACACAGGTGTAAAAAAGTGCAAATGAAATATTAACTAAAATTTTAAAAGGTAAAAGTAACAGATGATCATGAAAGGTTTAGTCTAGAAAAGCAAAGATGGTTCAACCTCAGAAAATGCATTGCTAAATTAATACAAAAAACACAAATCTCTTGATTATCTCAATAGATATTTTAAAAAACATTTTTTATAAAACCGAACAATTATTTATGTTACAATCTCTTTAGCAAACTATGTCTAGGAAAGTGCTTCCTTAATGTGGTAAAGATTTATATCCCTAACCTAGAGAAGATAACATACTTTAGACTTTGAACTCATCCCATTTAAGATTAGAAACATATGCTGTGGCTGCTTAATAAAGTAAGTAAAGGTCCTGACCAACTCTATAAGATAAAAACACAACATCAATGTAATGATTGGGAGGGAGAGTATTAAATCGTCATTTGCTGAAGATACTATCTAAATAGAAATCTACTAGAATCAACAGAAAAATATTAGAATAAGCTGCTCAGGAAATTTGAGCTTTAAACAAGATGCTGATCAGAAAAATCAATTGATTTCTCCATACCACCAATAGCTAATCAGAACATAAAATTTTAAAAAATGGTTTCATAATAGCAACAAAATTATAAAATATCTAGGAATTAACCAGGAATATGCATAATATACATAGATAACATTTTAAGAAAATATGAATAAATGAAGAACTACAACACACATATGAATGCTCTAACTTTAGAAATATGTCAATTGTTTATAAACTAACCTACAATTTCAGTGTTATAAAAAAATCCAGTGACTATTCGAATGTGACAAAGTTAGTCTATATACAGAAGAGCATAAGTCCATGAACAGCTAAGTGACTATGGAAAAGAAGAAGGCAAATTTCCAGTATCAGATATTAAGACACATTACAAAACTACAGAAAGAAAAACAGTGTATTATTGGTAAAAACAGAAAAATAGATCTACTGAACAGAAATAACTCATACACTTGGCATGATAAATACTAATGAGCAACAGGACACATTAATTTTTTTTTTTTTTTGAGTTGGAGTCTCACTTTGTCGTCCAGGCTGGAGTGCAATGGCACGCTCATGGCCACCACAGCCTTGACCTGCTGGGTTTAGGCAATCTTTCCACCTCAGCCTTCCAAGTAGCTGGAACTATAGGCGTGCTTTACCACGTCCAGCTTATTTTTTGATTTATTGCAGAGACGAGGTCTCACCAAGTTGCCCAGGCTGGTCTTAAATCCCCGGGCTCAGGTAATCCTCTCACCTCGGCCTCCCAAAGTGCTGGGATTACAGGTTGAGCCACCGTACCCCGCCCTGACAAATTAATTAATAGAAGGTATTGAAAAAATTGGCTTATTATATACAGAGAGTCCTACTTTGCACCATATAAAAAGCAGACCATGAATGGATGGAGAACCCGAATGTGAAAAGTAAAACTAGAATATTAGTAGAAGAAAATATAAGACATAAAGCAAAGGAAGGTCTTCTTTAACACAACCCGAATAGGATAAACCATCCGGTGAATAATTGATGGCACTGATTACACAAAGTGTGAATAATTTTATTTTTAAAAGAATATAGAAAAATTATCTACGTAAGAGATTAGGAAAACATATTTGCCCTGTTCTGGGCCAATGAGAGCTCAGTATCTAGAATGCAAGGAACTCTGCCAATAAACAAGAAAGAGAGAAAACTAGAAAATTATGAACAAAGAATATGAGCAGCAATTCATAGAAGGGAACTGTGAATGACTAACAAATACATAAAGAGAAGCTCAAATCCAGCAGTATTCAGAGAAATGCAAATGAAAATAAGAACGGGTAGCATTTTCTACCTACTTTAATTGGCAAAAAATATATCCAGTTTATATCCATAGGTTGGCAGTATATGAAATCATAGGAACCTTTGTGTCCTACTGGTGGGAATGGGAACAGTCAGGCATCCAAGAGAACTGAGGTGGGCTTACTTAAATGGTATAAGTGTTTATGGCAGGGACTCAGAATTCTACTTGCGGATGATCTCAGAAAAAAAAATCTGTGCATAAATCTAGAGGAAGACATGGATGCAAATGTTTGCTGCCTACTGTTTGTATCATGAAAAAATAGAGCTTAGCCTGTGCGTCCATTAGTGGGAAAATAGTTCAGTAAAATGTGAATGGGCATCAAGAAATTCTATCCAATAGATAGAGGCCACAAAATTGATGTACTCATAGTAATAGAGACAGATGTCTCAAACATAACACAGAATTTAAAAAGGAGAAAAATGTGGTTCTTAATGCAATGCCATTTATAAAAATTCAAATATACATACAAAACAGTTCAAAATTTTATAGAGATACTTACAAATTTGAGGATACATATTAAATGCATTAGAACTGTTGCCAGGGAGGGGAGGGGCAATAGTGGATTAGGAAAAAAAGAAGGCAATGTCAAGTAAAGTAAAATAGGAGAGCAAACTTGCCTGGACCAATGATATTAGGCCATAAACACAGGCATAAGATAAACGCAACCATCTGCTTTGAAATCCAGAAAGCAAGGCAAAATAACTTTATATTTATACATTTCCATACATGTGTAGTTGCTTTTATTTTCCTGTCTGCCACCAAATGTGGACAACTGAAAATGAGAGGTTTTTAAACTTGGAAGTCACAATTGAAAAAAAGAACTAAATTTCCAGTTGTTGTGATTTGGAGGAAACAAGTGGTCTATAACCTTAATTTAGAGAGGTCCAATCTAATGCTCATCACCTGTTCTTAGCACCTGGTTTTACTTGGCCTCCCATTGTAGCCTATAGAAAGATTCTATGGAGACCTTCTGTTTTCAGAAGCAAGGCTTTAGGGCAGGCACCCTCCACCCCTACCTCCACAGACTTTCTAACGTTGATTGATGCTTTTCCTCCCATCAAGCTGCATCAGTTATATTAGCAACTTTATGGGCTGATATCTGAACCCCTGGCAATCCCACCGGGCAAATGTGTGTTGTCACAGGCAACCAGGTCCTCAGACAATGTCCAGGTTTCCCAGATAATAACTTCTGAAGATTTATTTTTTTCATTAAGAGTCTGTTAGGTTTCTTAAATTTTATTTGTAACATGGTACATAGCAGATTAATTGAAAGTCAGTGACTTTCTCTTCTGAGGTGGACTTTATCCCCTCCTAAAGTAAAACATACATACTTATGGGGCTTCTAATGGGCAGCTTTTCTAACTCTCACCTTAAGCTTAAGTGTCTGAGGTGTATCCTGGTGAATTGGCCCTATTTTCAGAAAACCCCTGCACATAATATTTTCCCACCACCATTTGGCCCCCTCATGAGGGTGTTTCCATTTTATTGCGACCCCACATCCTCCACCCTGCAGGTTTCAGCTTCAGTTATTATTTTCTTCTGCGAAGACACAGAACATCTGGAAAAGATCCTTTGTTCAATAAATGTTCATGAACCTAAAGCTTATTAACAGCTCCCCAAGCAGTCTTTATTTCTTTCCCTAATCAATTTCTGTTATATCAACATTGCTAACAACGATGGAAGTTTGTAATTCCGGGTATTTAGCAGATTTCCTAATGACAACCCATCCTGTTATTGTGGGCACACATGGCGTTTGTCATGGTACATACTTCATCTAAAGAATACAATGTTTTTCCTACAGGTTTGGTGTTGACTTGGCCTCTACCATTCAAGTGAGGTCAATGGCAGTAGATGCGATTTCACAACAAATGACCAATCTCTTGAGTAGCAGAAACATGTCATTATGGTAGAATGTGCCATCTGTTGAGAGAGTAACATTCTGTAATTTCTCACTATGGCCAGTTTAGGAGTCCTCGAGGTCAGGGCCTTTAATAAGCAGGGTCTTTAATAATGTGTTCTCTGGGTCTTGGGTAGAATAACTGAGGACCTTGACAGTCTCCGGCTCCTTTTATAATGACTACATTTTGGTACCTAATTATACTTCTAAAAATATGCCTGTAGCCAGGCTCGGTGGCTCAGCCTGTAATCCCGCGCCTTTGGGAGGCTGAGGTGAGTGGACTGCCTGAGCCCGCGGGTTCGAGACCCGCCTGGGCAGCGAGACCTCATCTCCACAATAAATCAAAAAAATCAGCCGGACGTGGTAGCGCGCACCTGTAATTCCGGCTACTCGGAAGGCTGAGGCGGAAGGATCGCCAGATCCCAGCCGGCGAGGCTGCGGTGGCCGGGAGCGGCCACTGCACTCCAGTCTGGGCGATCGAGTGAGACTCCAACTCAAAAAAAAAAAAAAAATGCCTGTATTTGAAAGGCACCTTTTTTCTTTAATTAGCTGACTGGCCTCGAGTAAGTTAATTTATCTCTCTGGGTTTTGTTTCCTCACCTATGAGATGAGGGTTCCTTCATCTGTTTAGTAAGCACTTATTAAATATGTATGTGTGAGGCACTGTGTTAGGTGCTGGGAATACAATTGTCAGCAAGAGAGGCAAGACCACCTATCTTGTGGAACTTAAGTTCCTGTGGAAATTTAAAATAAAAAACAGAAAACAACCAAAAATAAATCACAGTGCTACAGTGCAAATACAGTAATATCTCATAGAGCAGTGATAAAAGCTATCCGGTGGAGATGTTGCAAGAATCAAAAGAGGAAACGCACCTCTGTAGCTCTTGGTGCATAGTATGTGCTCAACAAACCCCTTGAGTTGAAAGAAGAGTGATCGTGAACAGGCTGTTCTGTCCTTATTGAGATCCCAGTGGGCATCATGGCAAGGATGCAGCCGATGATCTTGAAATGGGGTTGGAGTCCCCACAGAAACTTTTTCATGATGAAATGTTAAGAGAGAAGACTACGGCACCTGTTGGTGTCCTGAGACAGAGTGGGCAGGAATGTAGTCTGTGGAGCAGACCCTACCTAGCACCTCCTTTTTAGCGCCACACATTTCACTCGACCCAGAGAAGGCATGGGATCACTTCCTAACAAGCATCAGAACCATGCTTCATCATGGTTTGAGGCTCACTTATGATTAAATGGATACATGCATATATGCATGTGGCAGGGTGGACAAGAGGGAGAACGGAGCAGCATCCGCCAGGCCAGGGTTCTTCCTCTTGACTCGCCTGGGCAGTCCACTTTATCTGGCTCAGCCTCCTGGAGCTGATGCAGGGGATCTCAGTTCAGCTGAGACACGTCACAATTCTAAGTTCAAGGATGTTCTCATTTCTTCATTCCTATGAGACTGATACCTTGGAAAGAAGTTACTCTGGTGGTTGAATTGAACTGGGCCTGGCCGTTCACTGTGGCCTGGGCCAGTCTGTCTAGAGCCTTGACTTCTCCTCTGCTTTGTACAGAAACTTGGCTGAGGTTCTGCTTTATAAGACAACATAAAATGTAGCCGCTTGATAGACTGAGACTATTCCTGGTGTTATACTCTGTGGTCCTTTTGGAAGGGACTGTGACATATGATTGGAAGGCACATGGAAGGACGCAAAATAGAAGTGGTGTGGCTCAACAAGTCAGCAGAAATCAAGTTTGAATTTCTGAGCCACTCAGCGGAGTGAAAGCCAAGTAACTGGAAGTAAATCAAAATGACTGAACATATTTTTATATTATCTTTATTTAAATATTTGTAACATTCATTACAGCACCGAGGCCTACTGACCTTTTCCTGGGTACATTGATTCTTGGGTTGTTGGCTCTTGTTTCCTTAAAGCGACTAATCACTTGAACTCCCTGGCACTGCTCTTGGCTACGAAGCTTGCTGGGTAGATACGTGGGGGAGACTAATGCCTTCCCCGGCTGCCGATCTGTGCCTGAGCTGGCAAGGTCTGTGAGCTTCAGAGACCCAGCAAGCCAACACAAACACACTGATTCCCCTGAACTCGTTAAAAGGAGTTTGGTTGGGTTAGAGAGAATTCCAATTATTGCTCCTGGAAAACACAGCCAGGTCTAACAGTTCAGATATGTCACAACAGACTGGAAGCAAGTGTTCCTTTTTAAGAGAAACAAAACACTGACTTTCTGTAGGAATTGTATATGATATCAATTTAAAAATATTCAGCACAAAAGTTTTCATGTTGGGTATTCTGACCAGTACCTGGGACACAAAGAAGGTAAATTCATTAACCAGATTGTATTTCAAGCCAGAAGTGGAATGTCCTACAAGAACATGATTTAACAGCTCCGTCGCCCGCAGCCACGTGGACTTCTTGAAGCAGCTGTGTCAGACATCCAAGTCAAGTTGGGGCATGAGTGACCTCTCAACATTTAATGGAACGTTTACTCCTTGTAAGTTTATCCTCCAATTTTTAAAAAATAGTGTTTGCTGACATACAGCCTTCATTAAGCTGCCAGAGACTTAAGATAATAGCAGGAAGCTATGCACAGATAAACCCAATATGGTAGTCAGAAAAGAATGAGACTTAGTCAATTAAGTCATTAACAGATATTTGAAATGCCTTTATAATGGGGCGCCAATGTAGTCCACACATTAAAATAAAGGAGAAAACATCTTATCTCATTTCTCGGTTCTGGTTGGGGCCAAAAGATTCTCCCTTGAACTCAGTCTGTTTATAGATGGCAAGGAACAAGGTTTATTTGAACTGGTTTTGTTTTGAGTTTGTGTGAGTTTTTCCTCTCAACTGCAGAATGTATGCTCTAAGCTTCTGCGTCTCTGAGCCTGGTTTTTCCTTTCTGTAGCAGTGCCAGAGTTTATCACCACTCACTTCTGGATAGTGTTAATGCTGCAGTCACTTCCTGTCTGCAAAACAATCGTAACATTCACCAGAGTTCTGGGTGTTATAGGGCACGTGAGGGATTGTTCCATTGGGGAGTGTTACCTGAAATGGCTAAAAAATGTTTTTAAAAACTTAGCACAAGATGCTCACACTGTTTGTAGAGAAATATTCTAAGTTGAGAAGATTGCCATCAAATAAATGGGAAGATTAAGGCAGACCTTTAAACATAAAAGGGGGACACCCAATTGTCAGCGTTTACCTGAAAGTGCAGCATAAAGCTGTCTCTTTCTGACTCACCACCGCGAGAATTAACCTACAGATAGCGGAGGGTGAAATTTCAAAGGATGTTGATACATAGGAAGCAATGGTTCTCATAAGTCAGCAACCATCAGAATCACTGGGAGAATTTATGAAAACGTGCATTGTGCGTTTGGTTTGCAGAGTTTCTGATTCAGCTAGGCGTGGGTAGGGCGGGTCCTAGGAATCTGCATTTCCAACGAGTTCCCAGGTGATGCTGATGCTAATGCTGCTGGTCCAGGGAGTACATTTTGAGAACCACTGATATTAGATAAAAGGCACAAAGCACCTTGTCAGTAGAGGTCAAAAGGGAAGGGGACCAAATTCCATGCTGAGCATAATACTTCAATTCTCTTGTCCTGCTGGAAGAAGAAAACATCTTATGAAAGATAATTTTATTGTTTTAAATGTAAATACAGACATTCCTGGCTTCATGGAGTAGAACAAAGCAATCTCTATACAAATGAATCCTATTGCCTGCTGACTTACTATAAAGTCAAGGATGTGCTTTCTTTTTTTTTTTTTTTGAGTTGGAGTCTCACTCTATCACTCAGACGGGAGTGCAGTGGCCGCTCCCGGCCACCGCAGCCTCGACCTGCTGGGCTCCGGCGATCCTTCTGCCTCAGCCTTCCAAGTAGCTGGAACTACAGGCGCGCGCTACCACGCCTGGCTAATTTTTGATTTATTGTAGAGATGAGGTCTCGCCAAGTTGCCCGGGCGGGTCTCGAACCCTCGGACTCAGGCAATCCACTCACCTCGGCCTCCCAAAGTGCTGGGATTACAGGCTGAGCCACTGAGCCCAGCCAGATGTGCTTTCTTAAAGCCGAATTCCCTGGGAGAGCCAAATAGGAAAAGTTAGGTAAAAAGAGGCTCAATGTCATGCTCACGACAGTCTGCGCATAAGATCCTGTGACTGGTGCACCATTTTATTGATGCTGTGATCTCTCCTCCCATCCTCTTGGTACCTATTTATTCTGCCTTAACACTTGTTACTTCCTTCGTCAATAGAAATTCCTCCTGTTCCTGTAGATTAATTCTATATGACATACACTTAAGAGTTCAGCTCTCCTCTTGTTACTTGAGCTTTTTAATGTCTGACATTAGTAGACATTTAATGTCTGACTTCATTTGTAGAAACTGGCATCTAAATCTTTTGCCATCCTTTAAGAATGCTTCAAATTTAACTCCTTGGGTTATGCAAAATAAACCAGTGCCCTGGGTTATCAATCCCTAAATTCAAAATTGCCCCCAAAATTTATGTGTGATCAAGATGAAACTTGTGGGGATTTTCACTTACCAGTGATTTTAAGAAAGAACAAGTAGGAAAATTATGTAATGGTAAAAGCAATAGAGAATTTTACTGCTTAATTATCTTTCTAAATTGAAACTTGGGCGTTATTGGGGACAATTAGCAACAGGCGTCACCCTTGCTTCCAAACCTCGGTGGCAGGGGGAGGATGGTGGAAAGGGGGTAGAACTCGTGAATTGTTTCTATGGAAAGTTTTAAAGGAATTCACAGAATGTAAACCATTCATTATCTTAGTGATTCAAAACATGTCAGCAAGTGTCAGGAATACATATATTCTGAGGTTGTAGTTAAATATTGAATGGAGCTGTAGATAAAATCATGTGTTGCTGCCTGAGGCTTAGAAATTGGAAAGGAAGGAGAGTCAGATTTAGGTGGGGGTAACTTCTGCTGTGCTAGGAAAAGTACAGACAAGAAACGGTGCAGCTCCACCATATCTGAGTTGTTGCTTCTTTGGCCTCAAAGACTTGTCAGTGTTGAAGCTTGGAAGCTGCCGGGACTTCTGAAGAAGTCGGCAATTGTCATCTGCTTCCCTCCATTGTTAGTTCCTTTCCATCTCTTTTTCATCCCTGTCTCTTCTCTGCTCGGTCCCTTTTAGAGCAAGGGCTGCCGGTGAAGTAGGCCTTCTGGCTTTCCTTCCTAGTCCCTGCAGGGAGCCACATGTGACAATCCTCACTCACTGCCCCATCCACCTGTTCTAAATAGTCTCACCCATAACGCCTTGGGCTCCCTGTGCTTCCTCGTAAATGTGCTCAAAAGGATAATTGTGGTTTCTCAGTTACAAGCTCGATATGAGGTGACAGTTTAGTGGTCAGTCCAGCTGTATTGGGAGTTAAAATTATCCACGCTTGTCTGCACTCATGCTTACCGAACTGTACAGCCCTACCTTTTTCCGGCTGATTTAGCCTTCTCTCCCCTGTGGAGTGTATGTACAGCCTGACTCCCTTGGCCTGCCTGGAAGCCGGCTCCCCTTTCCTTTGGGAGTTTGTTAGGCCACAGGGATAATGAAGAGGTCTGGCGTGTTCAGATTTATCTCTTTGGTGAATTGCAAGAAATCATTGTTTTTAATGTGACAAAATAACTAGTTCGTCTCTTAGGAGGAAAAGTATTTCTAAATTATATTCTTTTCTCTGTGCTAGTTCCCTCCCTATTTTCCCTCTGAATTTTGCTCCAGGTAAAATTTCAGTCTTTGAATAAGCCTTGTTGTGTAATCATTATCTGGTTAGGAAGAAGACAGGAAGGAATGAAAATTTTATTAAGGGGTCTATGAATCCGCAAGTTATTAGGAACTTTGTGGTTTCTAACACCACCCTTCAGATTCCAAGAGAGGTCATGCTTAGGATCAAAGTCCAGTACTTTCTCCGATATTATTCCAGGAGGACTGTTTCCATAAGTTGGAGAAGTCTAAACTTTAAGAGCTTGTGTTGTGTGCCATCCAGATGGTTTTCCCTTATCTTCCTCATTCATCTGTTTGACTGCACTTTTCTTCTGGACATCCAGTGTGCATTTTAATCAGGAAATGAGAAGTGATGCAGTTTGTGGATTAAGCTTGCATTGACATCAACTCTCTGGGTAGCAGAAGGCTTTGTAACTTTGCAGAATGTACTTTCTTTATGGCTTTATCAGGGCTTTGTGTACAATATGCTGGCATCTCTAGGTGAACATACCCTGAATCCTTCCAAATGTTTTCTGAGGTAGCCATCCTTTAATATTTTCTCACTTTCTCAAGTAAAGAAATCAGATTGCCTTGTGTAATATTCATTCATGTAATCATAAGACACACCGTGTGCTCAATATTGTGCTAAGTAGTGAAGGTACAGAAGTGAGTCAGACATAGCTTCTACCCCCAGGGAATTTGCTTTCTAGTGTTCTGGGATGCAAGACAGAAGAATGTATAGGGTACAATGGGAATACCCAAAGAGAAAAGAAAAATATCTAGTTAAAAATGGAAAAGTTTGGGCGGGAAATTTCCTGAAGAAGCAGATCTATGAGCTATGTCATGAAAGATAAGACAAGGAGACAAGGAGAGGCATTTCAGGGTGGAGGGGCAGAACAAGAAAAGCATGGAGTGCACAGAGAACAGCAAGGAGCTGGAAAGACTAGAATGCATGTTGGTGGAAGTAGCTGGAGAGGTAGTGGGGGTCAGACAGTGGACAGCCTTGGATGCTTCCATACTTGTAAGCATTTCTTACTATTTAAGTTTGAGCAGCTGAAGTTGTGAACACATATGTGCACTTGCTGGCAGATTTTCTCCCAATAGAGATATGTATCCTCTTTTGCTGTGATGAAACCCGGAGGCTCTATTAGGTTAGTCTGTAAACTAGAGAAAGCACAAAGCCAGGTTGCATTTCATCCCCCTCCTGCACACACACTGGAATTCCAAAATACAAATTGGATTTCTGTTGAGTTCTCTGTGCTTCTGACACTGTCTGTGTCCAGGGTGAGAGCTGTGTGGAACTAAGAGCCGTGGCTGCAATTATGACAGAAGCTGATGAATTCTTCATGGCCTTGATCTCAACATGCCTTGACAGAACCCAGGTCTGTTTGTCTCTACATGTAGTTAGAGACTGGTTCCAATTCTAGCAGATGTAATAACTCCTCATTTATTTTTCCAGTCTTCATCAGCATGCTTCTAAGTAATTGTGCTCATACCCATTACCATTTTCTTGAGTCTTCTCTGTAGAGGAAAAGCAATACACCAACCTGCCATTCTGGCTAAACATTGCAGATGCCTTGTAAAGTTTTATAAAACATACATGAAGCAATTCAGCTGAAAACCTGTTGCAACAAGCCATTTGATTTTGGTGAACTATCTCCACTGAAGGGGTTTTGTCATATTTACACCATGTCTTTCACTAGCTAGTCTCTTTTTAAGTCCATAAATACAATAAAATAAAATAAAATAATAAAATAAAATAAAAACGTCACTACCCAGGAGAAAGACAGATATACAAAGGACAAAATTCCTTGTTTGACGCCATGGGTCTGTGCCGTAGCCACCGCAGGTGTGCGAAGAAGGGATATGTGAGCACTCAAGTTCAAAGTCTCCTCAGTCTGTCAAGCATACTCTCTCATGGTGGTTGAGGATGCACCGGGCCATGAGGCCAAGCAAGAGATGCAAAGTTAGGCACTGTCAGGCTGCCTCTGAATGAAACTGGTTTGAGCATGCAATGAACTGGCTAGAGATGCTACCTAGAGTAAGAGGTTGAATGAGGAGATCTGAAAAGGTACATATACAAGAAGTATCTGACACTGGCCTTAGTCTATCTAATGCCTTCAAAGGTGTGCAATCACTGTGAATTGTGGCTGGTTAACGTCATCATTATATCCTGCCTTGGTCCAAGACTGCAAATTAGCTGAAGAGAAACGCCCTGCCACTCCCCCTGATCTGGATGAGGGCTTTGTTTTCTGGTAAGATTCTGTCCTCTACTGTTACTAGAGCTCTCATTAATCTTGGTCTAATATAGAAAAGATACTTTTCTCCAAATGTTTTCTAAAAATTGAAGTATAATTTACACATAGTGAAATGCATGGATTTTAAGTGTTTACTTCTTTCCATTTTGACAAATGTGTATAACTGTGTAACCCACACCACTAGCAAGATATAGAATATTTCCATCAACACAGGAAGCATTCCTGTACCTTTTCCCAGTCAACCACCCTTCCTACTCTGGAAGCAATCACTCGTTTGACTTCTATCACCATATATTAATTTTTCCATGTTAAAAACTCCATATAGATGGAATCATCTGGTACATACTATTTTGTGTCTGGCTTCACTCAACATAATGTTTTCACTCAACACTCAACATAATGTCTTGGGAATTCCTTTATATTGTTTCATGTCTCTGCAATTTGAACCTTTTTATTGCTGTCTAGTATTCCATTGTATTAATCTACCACAATTTGTTTATCCAATCTACTGTTAATTGACACTTGGGTGGCTTTCAGTTTGTAGTTATATGAATAAAGTTGCTATGAACAAGTCTTTTTCAAGTGTTTCACTTCACATGTGTTTTCATTTCTCTTGGATAAATACTTAGGCAACTGCTGGGTCATAGGATAGATGTCTATTTAACTATACAACAAAAGTAGTTGTGATATTTGGCACTCCCACCAGCAATGAATGAGCGTTCAGAAAGCTCTAATTTTTGCCAATATTTGCTATTACCAGTCTTTTTCACCTTAGCCATTCTGGTGGGTATGGGACAGTATTTCATTATTGTTTTAATTTATACTTTTTTAATGACCAATTATGTAGATTACTCCTTCATGTGCTTATTGGCCATTTGAATATTTTCTTCACTGAAATGTCTGTTCAAATCTTTTGCTTATTTTTTAGTGGACTGTTTGCATTTTTATGATCAAATTATATGAATTATTTATATATTTCAGAATCATCTTTTATCAAAAATACGTGTTATAAGTGTTCTCTGCCAGTCTGTGGTTTGCCTGTTCATTTTTTAAACAGTACTGATGTAAAAATTGACAAGCAAAAATGTAAAATTTTGATTTGTTCAATAATTGTTTTTTTCTTTGATGTTTATTGTTTTCTGTGCCCTCTTTCAGGCCATAATGGTATATTCCTAAATTCTCTCCCAGGAGCTTTGTATTTTTGTGAGGCATATGTTAGATGGTTTTAGTTAGTTTATGCCAATTTATATTTCTTACCAAGAAAAGTTTGTAGTCATTACGCTTTATTACTCGTGAACACTGATGGAGACATTACCTCCCAGAGTGATGAATTATGGAGACCTTTGAAAATCCTGACTAAGTTTTCATATTTACATTAAGATCTGCCCTTGAGATGGTATGTGAGTTGGGTCCA
The DNA here is from genome assembly GCA_027257055.1 of Cephalopachus bancanus. Taxonomy (NCBI): domain Eukaryota; kingdom Metazoa; phylum Chordata; class Mammalia; order Primates; family Tarsiidae; genus Cephalopachus; species Cephalopachus bancanus. The sequence continues at coordinate 663,509 of JAPVLO010000552.1, forward strand.
GGATAGGAAGGAGGTAATTTCTTTATATTCCTTGCATTTACTTTTGGTGATGCTGTTTAACTAATCCCAGCCCACATGTGCCTGTCACCATATGCAGGGTCACTCTGCTGTGGAAATCTGACTTATGTTAAATGCCTGTGTTGACACTTCTTTTCCTAAATGAATGGGCTTTTTATTTAACTGGTGGCTGCTGATTTTGTGGGGGCTGCCAGGTCATTAAAATGATGTTTGTTTGAATTTGGCAGAATGAAAAATTGGACTTATATTTACTTTTTTTTTGTTCCCAGGTCTGTTCTCACCACTCACCTCTAACAATACTCTTTTGATTTTATGAAGAAGCCTTTACAAAAAACAGTGAAATGCAGCAGAGGCTGATGGCATGTTCAAGGCTTCGTTGGTATATAGCGTCACTCTGGTCTCCAACGCCTGTAAGAGAAGAAGGTAAAGAAACCATGGATTAAACAAACAAATTAAGAACAAAAGTGTCTTTTCTGGCATTGCATATTAATTGCACAGATTATTGTTGGATGCTAGCTGGTCCTTATTTATGCATTTAGGCAATATCTTAACATTTGGGTCTTAGGGGAAAGAGCACTGGAATCGGGTCTGAGTTATAGTCTGAGCCCTACCACTTACAAGCAATATGACTTTTAGCACATTGCGTACCTTCTTTGAGTCTCAGTTTTTTTATCTGCAAGATGAAGACAATAGTAAACAGTGTGTTAGTCAAAACAAGCTCAGCTATGCTGCAATGATGATAGTCTCATTTTGGCCTTCAGCAATTTTCTTTTAAAATTCTTGCACATCTGCTGGTGTTCTTCAGGGTCCCTCTTCCATCTGGTGACTCAGATCAGAGTCTAAGTCAGAGATCCAAGCTCTCCTCATCTTCTTGCCATCTCACCAAGGGGCTTACAAAGTCACCCTGACAGAGAAAAGGGAGATGAAGGACTCACACTTCCTGTTATCTGCCTTGACTTGGAAGTGTCACTCATTTCTGTTCACATTTCATGTCCCGCAATGGAGGCTGAGAAATGCAAGCGAGCACGTGGGCTATTTGGAGAGCACTTCCTGTCTTTGCCATGTGTGTCTCATGACGCTCAGATGAGGTGACAGATTAAGGCACATTATAACCATTTATGATATTTATAACAGGATTATATTACTTTATATTCCTTTCATGAGATGTGCCCGCTCAGATGTTTGCTGGCATTTGTACACACCATTTTTTATTGTTGCTTCACTTTGAAGTAGAAACATCAGCCTTTTTTCAAAGCTGATTGGCAAACAGATTCTTTAATTTCTACCTTTTTGCATCTAAGCAGTACATCAGACAACATTGATTAGACCAACAGAGAAAAAACACATTGGAATGAGTGGAAGATTCGAATTGTAGAAGAGCTTTTAAAAAGATACGGGGGCGGGGGTGAGGTGAAGACATTTGAACTAGCTGCCAGCAAACCCTGCCAGTTCTGTGTTAAGGACGATTAAGATGCCTTCTAAGCAGCGCCGTCATTTGCATGTAAGCTGTGTACTGAAGCCTCTCTTGAGTGGCTTAAACGTGACTTCCAGCAATCTTGTTTGTATTATTGATTTGTTTAGTAAAATAGCTACTCAAAGAAAGTACAAAGACAGCCTTCAATACAGCCCAAGCCAAATTATTATAATTCTGGAATTAGTGGAATCTGAAATAATGAGGTTTTATTTTACTTTGCCTTGGAGGTTTCTAGTAGTATTAGAAGAGGGGGAAAATATATTTACTTTATTTAATAAACACACAACTTTCATTGTGTTCAAAAGTGGAGTTCAAAAACAAGTCAATAAAGCAGCCTCATGGTACAATGAGGCATCTTCTGTTGTTAATTTTACTGTTCAAAGCATTTAACTCAAAAGAGTTGTTTTTTTTCCCCCTCACTATTTGGCTCATTTAATTTTGAACTTATTGTTTATAAACATAACTGGAAAGTCACTGTCTTTGTTATTAATTTCTTATTTGGTTTTCTAAAACTCTGAACCATGGATTTTTTGTGCGGTGTGTATACTCAAAGCCTTTATTAGGCAGAGTGATTTATGTATCGGTGATCATGCACATGGCTGTAACCTAGAGAAGCCTCTTAGACCAGTTACAACTATTGCTCTTGCTTTCTTTCTGTGCTACATCTATGTAGAACACTGCACATGGATCACAGGGTCCCAGATTTGAATGGGGTGCAGGGGAGGTATTGTTTATCTTTCTGCCCAATATCCATTCCTTCTCGGAGGTTAGGTGTCATCCTTCCTACTTTATGTGTGGGCTTGGTGGGACTACCAGTAGGGGTGTCTTGCCCTCTCTTGGCTAAGATATGAGCACATGACAATCTAAGCCAGTCAGAAAGTTCTCTAAGCCAGTCAGAAAGTTCTCTCCTGGGACTCTGCATATTGACCACAAGGATAGAAGCTGTTTGAGTTTATTCTTTTTGACAGTTGCCCCGTAAATAAATTGTCATTATTTCCTGCTACCTGGACTCCTACGGGTCCTCTGGTTCTTCCCTTTCCAGTATTTCAAATCTTTCTTCAGTTCTGCGTGCTCCCCCGTGTCTTCTCAATAATTTCTCTTTTTGCTTAGATTAGCTCTTGTTGGTTTCTAGTACCTAAAAGCAAGAATCCCATCTCAGTATATTTATTTGCATTTGCCAAAGAATTGTAGAATGTCTGCTGAATAGAAACAAAATGCATTACAAGTGAGATTTGAAAGGTATGCCAGGTTCTTTGCTTGTATCACAATTTTGTGCATTCAAAGTGATCAGAAGAACAATTCACTGAAGATTGAAAGTATGTTTCCCCATATTTAAAGTAAAAAGAATCTTCATCAAAGATTTAGAGAATAAATAAAATAAAATAAATGAAAACAGTTCATCCCAAAGATTGCTCTCCAAGAGTGTCACTTAGTTGGCATAGCCACTTCCATATCTCAGGGACCTCAGACCCAAAGTGTCTAAAACAAGACTCTCAATTTGCCTCAAACTTGCTCCATAGAAACCTAAACAGAGGAGAATTCAGGGTAAGATGGTCTTGATCTTCAGGCCTAGGATGGTCTTGATCTTCTGGGCTCAAATGATCCTCCTGCCTCGGTCTCCCAAATTGCTGGGATTATGGGTGCGAGCCACCTCATTGATCTGCATGTGCTATTTTGTTTTTGTTTTTTTGTGGGTTGGAGTTTAACTCTGTCACCCAGGCTGGAGTGCAGTGGCACACGCACGGCCACTGTAGACTTGACCTGCTGGGCTCAGGCGATCCTTCTGCCTCAGCCTTCCATGTAGCTGGAATTCCAGGCACACGCCACTATGTGTTAATTTTTAAAATTTATTGTAGAGATTAAAGTCTCTCCAAGTTGCCCAGACTGGTCTCAGACCCCCGTGCTCAGGCAATTCTCTCACTTCCACCTCCCAAAGTGCTGGGATTATAGGCATGAGCCACTGTGGCCACTGTATATGCATTTTTAATCTTGCTTTTTACTTAACCCAATCATTATCTGGCAAAACAGTCTTCATGACTGTCTTCTAAAGGGCTCTCTTAAGGGGCTATTCTATATTTACTGAACGATTTTCTTTCTGGACATCTAAACAGATTAAGTAAATATAGAATACCTAGATTTTATACTTACACTTGCCCTAGTAGAATAATAATTTAAACAGGTCTAAGACTTGTCTTAGTGAGGGATTTACAAAGCATTTGCAGTTCATTTAGGTTTTTTGCTACTAGAGACAGGATTGCTCAGATACAAATGCTTATCACAACATAAGTGTCTATACTCCCAAAGCACTGGGAAGCTCTTAAAATACAAATCTGATGCTTGCCCATGAAAATTTGAAAGGACAATAAGTTTCTTTGTATGTGTTACTCCTGGCTTTTAGGGTTGGTAAGATTTTTATAACTTGTACTTAATTTCTACCGTTGAGTTTATTGGGTTTAAGTTTTGGATCTCAATCCCTTTGGATCTACTTCTGTTCCTCCCCCTATATTTCAGTAGAAAGTGATTGTGTTTGGGTTTCCACTCTTGGAGGGCAATCTTTGGTCTGAACTGTTTTCATTTATTTTGTTTTAAAATTACAAAGACATTTCTAGTTATATTTGGTTTTGCAATTCATTCCTCCCTCTGTTTTACAAAAACCATAAAAACCCACATTGTCTAAAAATGCTGTATTGAGCAAAATGGGTTCCGTCCTCCTTGGAGAGCAGAGAAGGATGGAGCCAGTGTGTGGTATAAACATTCCCAGGGAGACATTCTCTTTCCCAGAATCGGTTTTAGTAAAAGGCTGCTGACCAGTTGTGCGATTTCACTTGGGGTCGCTGACCCTGAGCCTTACTTGAACTTGATTCTGGATGTCATGTGGGCATCTGCCCACTTCATATCTGCATCCTCTCCACTCTCGGATCTGTACCTTCCACTCCTACTTGTCTGGCCCCTGCCATTATTTTTTAAGGAGCAGAGCCATAAAAAAACCAAGACTTTGGATCCGAATGAACATATTTAATGTTAAACTTGGTGGTTTTCTGTCACAGAAGTGCAGACTCAGTGAATTCTGATTGTTCTGCAATGTGAATCTTTCTTTTCCGGTTAGATAAAACATCCTCATTCCCTTTGATTGCAACATTTGATCCTCCATGCTCAGAATCTGTAAATTCTCTGAACAGTTTATTTTCAGCAGATTATAACAGGCCTTTCATTTTCCAATCTGAGAAAAACCAAGTGGAAAGTGTGGGTTTTCTGGGGTTTTGCTCAGCTCCGTCTATCGCCGTCCTCAATTAAATATGAAGCAAGACGTTCTCATGCAGGCTCTTGCTCCTGGTAGGCACTTGGGCTGTCAGTGTTGTTGGACAGAATCCTACTTCCACTGTGTGAAATTACGGGTGTTATTATCTGATTACCATGTCAGTGTCAGTTGTGGTCCCAACCTAAGACTTGAGAGAGAATTTTGGGAAAATTTGAGCTTTGCTCCCTCACAAAGACCACCTCGCAACCTTCTCTGTCACCATTCACTCCTGTATCCCTGCCCAGACTTAGGAATGGAGGGAAGAGAAGGATGAGAAATATGTAGAAGGCCTATTGCTCACCTCTCTGATGTTCTTGGGTCAGAAAATCTCTTCATTCCTAGTAGGCCTGTAGGTGACAACTACACGTTTCTTTTTTAGGAGGCACCACTGGGGTCTGACCACCCATTCCAGTCTCCTGTCCATTTTGTATCATCTTTGGTGATTCTCACAGGGTTCTGGTTAGTTTTCCCCAAACCTGCTCTTCTCTACTAAACTGTGAACTAGTTGAGGGCAAAAGACATCTCCATCAGCAAATGTTTGTTGAGTGAATAAACGAGTCATTGCCGAGTATCTCTCAGTGACTCTACACTAAAGAGGAAACAAGGCCTTCCTGGTTTGATTTCAGAAGCTTCCTGGATATTCCCCGCAGACCCCTGTATCTTCTTCTTTCCCCGCAGATCTCTGTATCATTTTCCTGGGACTACTGTGACAAATTACACAAATTGGGTGGCTTCAAACCATGGAAATTGACACACTCACTTCTGTAGGTCAGACGTCCAAAACGAAAGGGTTCTTAGAGCCACTGTCTCACGGAAGGCTCCTGGGGAAGAATCCTTCCTTGCCTCTTCCAGCCTCTGGTGGCTCAAGTGTTCCTCCACTTGCACTGCTTCACTCTCATCTCCATCTCCTCTTCACAGGACCTTCTCTTCTTCTTTCCATTGGCTCCTCTTCTCTCCCCTATCATGGCACCTGTCATCAGATGTAGGGCCCATCTATGTCATCTAGGATGATCTCGTCTTGAAATTCTTAACTTCATGATATCTGCAAAGATTATTTTTCCAATAGGGTCACATTTATAGGTTCCGAGGATATATCTTTTTGGAGGCCGCTATTCAATCCTCTATACCCCTCAATGTGAGTCATGAATTTCAGAGGTTCACAGTCTCCATCTGAAAGCCCAAACCTTTGGTTGGATTGGATTTTGGTTCTGCCAAGTAGACATTCAAGGACCAGGACTGTCTCTTGGCCCCTCCTCTAGTTTCATCCTCTCTTCTCTCTTTGTGGAAAGGAGACATAGGACTTTGACCTTTCCTCTGCCTTTGTTTTCAGTCTGTGCCACTTGTTTTCACATGGAGCCTTTTCCCTGAGGAACAGGGCCAAACATCCACATTAGCTACTAATTATTCGTGAAGATGCAACTGAAAAAATGCCTTCTTACTTAACAGCTCATTACTTAATAACATGTTAATTATTTATGTATAGACAGTTAGGGTATCTTTTTTTTTTAACTTTAGCCAGTATTTGAATTGGCCCAAGCATTGATGAAATAAGAATATCCTTCTCATTTTCAAAGATGGTTTTTATTGGTTCTGTGTCAAATCAAGACCCTTTCAGCAGTGAAATTCTAAACATACCCCAGATGCAAGGTGAGCAACTTCTTTGGAGAAGCGATTACCTTTTGCTTGTTTTCTCCATCACTTTGCTTAGTGATTTTTTGTCTTAAGCCCAGTCCTGACAATACCAAATCAATGATTAAATGGGTTTCCAAAGATTTGGTTCATGAAGAATACTCTGGAGCCACCTGGGGCCTGCCCCAGAAATAAATAAACCCGATTCTACCATCTTAAAGATCTAGACTTTAGTTCTTTAACTATAAAGGGAAAGGGTAGAACTGATGATTAGAATTGGAGGATGAGAATCCTGGCCCTTTCGCTAACTGACTAGTAACTTCAGATATGTCACTTAACCGTCTCTGGGCTTCAATGTCCCCATCTCACATTGATATAAAACTGTCAATTCCTACTCTAAATATGAAAAATCAGATGTTTCCTGTAACTCGAAGGCTCATTTCTAGCTCCAAAATTAAGTTTCTATGGTTGATGTATTTGTCTCAACTACTTGCAAAAGTAATTTGGAAGCAGGAAATAATCTACGAAGTTACTCATCATTGTCTATGTCTTCAGCTCTTCTCCACAAAGCAGATTTTTTTTTCAGATTGAAGGTTAGAGCTCCAAGTTGCTTGAGGTGGGAAAAATCTTGAACATCCTTACTCACATTTTAGCTGACTTCACCTGGCTCTGTTGTATCTGAGATAGTTTGCACAAACAAAAAGTTGAATAAAACTTTAGTGGGAAGGTAACACTATTAATCAGTAGACTTCATCCTATCAGGTCCCCCAAATCTCAGTGATGTAACACAATAAAACTGTATGTCTTTCTCATACAAAGTCTCAGGTAGATATTTCTGGTTTGGTGGTTCTACTAGGGAGAGAGCTTCTTCTCTGAGCTGTGACCAGGCTTCTTCCATCCTTTGATTTCACTCCACAGTTCATGCTATGCCCTGGAAGGGAGGTGGGGGGTGGGAGGGAGAAGGACAAGCAAAGAAGATGGCACCAGAAATTATGTTGTCTAACCAAACTGCAAAGGACGTTGGGCAGGCGAGTTTCCTGTGTGGCCAGGAAGAGGATGCAGGTTTGGTGAGCATCTTTGCCACAGAAACTCTGCCTTCTGCTTTGAAGAAAGGATGAGATAGAGGCCAAATGATTCCTCTTAACCCTCATGGGATAGATTTCAGAATAAAATTGTAATTTCCATTGCACTCCTGAAGACATTGAGCCAAACTTGCCTTGTCATCTTTCTATACCACAGTAACATTATTTAACATAAGACTGTGACTTTATTCCTTAACTTGCATCACGTGCTCCCAGTGCCTCATGGGAATAAGATGGGAAATAATGTGGGTGACTGACACCCTCTATTCACGAAGTTTATACCTCCTTGTAAAAAGGCATCCAACCACATCTTAAGAGGTCGGAAGGATAATAATGGCCAACATCTATTAAGTGCCTACTATATATTTAGCACCATGGTAGACATGCTTTTGATCTACCTTATTCAATCTTCTCATTTAATCTTCAAGTTTCACTTTTACTGAGTGGCTTGGAAACCAACTGTGAAGGGTGGATTTCTAAGTGATTTGGGGAAAGGGGCAATTATAATTTCTTTTAAAATGATCTCTTTGAGAGCAGTCATTATTTGGATGAATAAGTTCTGACGAGTTTGTGAAAACATCGGTCACAAGACCACTGAGATCCATCTCAAGCGACTTGGTGGGGGTTGGGATCTGGCCTGTCATCACTCTTGTGAGCAGATGGGGCTGCCCATCTGCTCTGCATTTTCACTGTTGCCTGCTTAGCTGGCAAGCTTGCAGGCAGAACATTGTGGAATTGCCTTGCCCACCTAAGTGGATGGAACTGTCTGCTGTCAAAAATGGATGCCCTCAGTATTCTCTTGGGGGTCTCATGTTTTGGGGAGTTGTGCTTTGGGGGACCCTGAGTGAAGAGTGACTACAGTGACTGGGAAGGGTGATGTTAATGGGCCCAGACACTTTCACACATAAAATTAGCATCTCTAAATATTCTTCCTTCTCCTGGAGCTGGGTCTAGATCTGCTGCTTCTCCAGCAAAAAATTTAGACTCCAAATTCATTTTATTTAGACTTATCCAACATAAAGTTATGTGCTTGGAAGGATGTCTGAATCCTTTCCTCTCCCCTCCACAGTTCTAGAGATGGCTCTGAACATAAATTTCCCAGGGACTTTTGTGGGATTGCAATAGATTGGTGTTGAGGGTCACCAGCTACTGCACTGAACACCTTATCTTTAGACAACAGACGCTTCTAGTACAAACAATGTCCTTATTTGGGGTGAGCACTCAAAAATAATTTTAGAACAAGGCTTTAAAAGAACTTTATGCTGCCAAGACAAGGGAGATTCCTCCCCACCACCACACATGCCTGAAGAGCTCTGTCTAGTGATAACAAAATCCCAGTGTTTAAAGGTGAGGTCAGAATCCGGGCTGATAACTTTATTAATGATAACCTCTGTTTCAGTAAGTCATTAGGATTTCAGATGAAAACGGGCTAAAGCAAAAAGTATGGAAGATGTACAATCATAGATTGTGATCCTAAAATATAGACTAAAAATGTATTGGTTCCATTCAGTTGTCTAAGAGGAGGAGAGAAGAGACAACATGGCAAGTGCTTTAAAGTCCTTTTAGGAGAATACTCTGAATTTGAGTATATATACTCGGTTGCATGCCTCTTCTCCAGGAGACTTTATCTCAGCTCCATGAATCTTGTCATGGTGGCTTCATGGTGCAGCCTTGGAAGTGGAACTGCCAAAGGAGATGAACACTATTTTTTATCCATTCACAGTGCACCAAGCTACTGGGCCAGATGTTGTGGTTAACTAGTCGATCCTCAGCAAGACAAAATTAGGATGTAAGGGCGATCTGGCTGAGACATCTGTTACCCCATTTATTGCCAGTGTTGATTCGGCTGATCTGGTTGGCTAGGTGGATGTCTCTTTCCTCTCTCACCACTCTGTGTGCCTTGTGCAAACCTCCCAAAGTTGCATGCTTGGTCAGAGAGGATGACCATCCCTGCTAGAGGAGGACTGTGCTTCGGTCAAGGGTGTATGAATAGCACTCCCCTAGCTAGAACCTCCAAACAAACTCCCAAGAAGACAGGATTAAAGAAACACCAGAGCAACTGACATATACTCTTTCTTAAAGAAGAAAGCTGGGGCAGCCCTTACTTTTTAGGGATATAAACTCTGTGAGAGTGATATAAACCTTTCTCTCTGTGTTCTGATCATTGTCCAGGGACTATCTTTGGTCTTAGCTTCACATTCTTCTGCTTCAACACCACCCTTCCCCCAACATGTGTTCTGGGCCTGATGTTTGTAGAATAAGCCAACAGAACCACAAAACAACAAGAAAGTGTGTCACTAAGTTTGATTTGAAAGTCTTTTGCTAAGCAGCCATAATAGCCATAAACAGCTGGAAGTAGGCTAATGATGATCATAAAATTTATTATTGAAAGTATCTATTATCTTCCTGAGAAATGCCCTCTCTTCATCACAGTTGCACTTATTACATTCCATGGTTAAAATTTCATTATGGCCTGTGTTTTGCTCAGGGTGTCATAACTCGCTCAGAGCCGAAGGCTATCAGTTGGGAGCTCCTTTTGGGAATTTTGTTTTATTAATACTTCATGGTTAGTGGCCTTTAATTAATGTTAAATGAAAATGGGATTCTAAAAGAGAACTTTTTACTTGGGTGTCAAAATAATTTACAGTGATTAATAAGCCTAAATCATCATCAAGAGATGATTTGAAATCCATTTTGATCATAAGGCATTGACTGGAATGTGTTTATAATTTTTTAAAAAGTATATTTCTGAGAGAAAGTCTATATAGTCTTTCCAGTAGAAAATGTAGCACTCTGCTGCATAACCTTAACTTGGAGACACTGTAAGGGGTGGCTCTTAGAACAAGAGTTGTGTTGGTGGCCTGCTGTGTGCCATTATGGATACCTGATTTGGCTTTATTTATCCTTCCCTTTTCCCTTCAATCCACCCTACTCAACACACACACACGCACACACACACACACACACACACACACACACACACACACACACACACACACCCCTATTCTGGAAAAAGATAGAGTATAAACAAATACATGAAAGCTGTTTATAGTCATAATCTCATCTATTTCTCACAGTAACTCTACAACGTAGGTCTTATTATTCTCCCTGTTTCCTAGAAGAGGAAACTAAGCCTTAGAGTGGTTAATGACTTGCCCAAGGTCCTCAGTTAGTAAGTGTCAAAGCAGAATTTAAACAGGTCTGCCAGAATCCAGATACATTCTATTATCCTTTTTTTCATGGATAAGCAGATAAAATTTCAAACCCTGCTTTCCTGCTGACAAAGATCACAGAAGACGGAGATTCAGGACAGGTCTCCACCTCCCTAAGGAGCTGGAGGCAGGTCAAGGGATTAGGGCAGATATCCCATAAAACCTGTTAGGGGTGCCCGATGGAGGCAGAGTCTACATTGTAGTGTCCACTGTGGCACCTGGGCTGATGGTCACCCTCCCTCCTCAGCCCTCATGGGCTGGCCAGCTTTAAGGGGAAATGCTGTTGACAGTGGACTTCATTCAGAAAAGATGGCCTTCCTCATTCCATCCCATTTCATAAATATTATTCAACATGTCTACCATCATGTTCTTCCTTCCATATTTTTCTATAACACATTTAAAATGGGTCTGAGCCGGGCTCGGTGGCTCAGCCTGTAATCCCGCGCCTTTGGGAGGCTGAGGTGAGTGGATTGCCTGAGCCCGCGGGTTCGAGACCCGCCTGGGCAGCGAGACCTCATCTCTACAATAAATCAAAAAATCAGCCGGGCGTGGTAGCGCGTGCCTGTAATTCCAGCTACTTGGAAGCCTGAGGCGGAAGGATCGCCGGAGCCCAGTGGGTCGAGGCTGCGGTGGCCGGGAGCGGCCACTGCACTCCAGTCTGGGCGACAGAGTGAGACTCCAACTCAAAAAAAAAAAAAAAAAATGGGTCTGAAACATCAGACAGAAGGAGACTCGAGTGAGTTCTGGCTTATCCCTTACTGGATCATGCAGTGCCCAATTTTAACTTGGCTGCTTGGCTCCTGCCCCTGCAGCCTCTCCCTGGAGTGTTTGGTCCCCTCCCCCTTCACTGTGCTTCTTTCCTCTCTGAGGGATGTAAACCTCTTTGCTGGAGATCAAAGGCCAAGTATAACTAGGACACCAAATAATGTGGAAACAACACCAGCCACTTTTTTTAGGCAGTGCCTAGGTGCCAGGTACACTGCTAGGCATTGTGAGTTTGTTATATTATTTATTCCCAAGGAATCATGGGTCTTTCAGTTTGTAGCAGACTGACCACAGTAGTCTCTTTCTCCTGTATCTATCTGTTTCTCTTGCAAAAAGCAAGCAAAGACATTTATGGGATCTCTCTCTCTCTCTCTCTCCAAGTGGGTGCATGAGCCTATCGTAAGTTTTCAGATGATCTGAAGCTCCTTCTGTCCAGGCTCCTGGGTACTAGAGAGGTATGACAATGACAATGAGGCTAATGTAACTGGGTTTCTTTGTGGGCCTCGTCTGTAAGTAGACTAGTCCTATTCATCTCCTCTGGTCCCCAGTCAACCCAACACTGCAGGAGACAGAGTGTTGTCTCCTGTCTTACTGCATGAGTGTATCTAGGCTTTGATTACAGTTGTCATTTTCCATCCCTTTGTGTGATTATTGGATCAATATCTGGCTCCTCCCTTGACTGTAGAATCCAGAAAGGCAGAAACCCCTTGGCTTTGTTCACTGAGGTGCCCTCAGGGCCTGGGGACATCTGTGATTCCTAACTGGCCCTCAGGAATGGTTTGCTGTAGATGAATATGTGATCGGATAGTCCCTGGGATAGCCTTGCTTGGGGTGCTTGCTAAACCCTTTTGGGTATCTGTTGGATGCTCTAGGTCAGTTAATGCCATTTCATTCCCATGTCTTTTTTAAAGTCAGCTTAGTTACCTGCAGAGAGCAATCCCAAGGAATTATGGGTCTTTCAGTTTGCTGCAGATTGACCTCGACTTACACCAACATCATGTCTTCTAGGACATAAGAGCTACTGAATTGCTAAGAAAAGTAAATGCCTCTATAGAAACTGTCTGCTCAATTGGTTGGAACTTTATGATGGACCCTCCTAGAGAGGCCTTGTGATCAGAAAATGTTTTCTCTCAGGTCCTGGGAGCTGGGAGTCGGCCATGACAGCTCACACTGTGATACTCCTGCGCTCCTTGCTGTGCAAAGCAGACACCTCCCTTTGCCTGTGTGTGTGCATCAGTGTGCACACATGCATCTGTATGTGTGTCTTGGTGTGCACATGACTGTGTGTTTATGTGTGGTTGAGTGTGAGTGTGTGCCTGTGTGTGTGGCGTGACCGTGCATTTGGAGGGAATATGTGTATCAGTGTGCATATACATGTGTTTGTGTGTGTGTGTTTGGTGTGATTGTGTGTGTCTGTGTGGGTGGATGAGTGTCTCTGTGTGCATGGGTGAATGTGTGTGTGTACACGACTGTATCCGTGTAACTATGTATCTGTGGGAGTGCATGTATCAGTGTGTGCATGTGTGTGTCTATATGTGTGTCTTTCTCTGTGTGAGTGTATATGGATGAGTGTTTTTGTGAAAGTGTGTGCCTGTGTATGTGAGCATGTGTGTGTCCATGTGTGTTTGTGTGACCCCATCTCCTGCCCCCCTGCCCGGGAGGAAGGAGAGGGTGGGTTGTGCTCCCCATCTCTCTGCATGTTGATATTATCACTTCAGCTTCCCAAGTCTGGCAGGAGACGCAGAATTAAACACAGACGTTCTGGTGCCAAAACAAAATTGTGAAAGATTTGAAGCCCCCATTCCCTAAACTTGCAGCCTATCAAACTGGGAACAAGCCCGGCTTTGTTTTATTTCCTGCATCGAACGAGGGTAGCACAGTCTGGAGCCACATTGGTTCTGATATAAGAGCTGACTCCAAGCCAGGGAATTTAAAATTGCTGAAACTCAAAGCAGAATGGAGACAGCAAGATGTGATGGGAAGGGAAAAATGCATCTGTGAGAGGGAAAAGAGGCATTCTTACCCTGAGCTAGGAAGGAAGAGAAAGTGGCAGCCCAAGTTTTGAGAAATTTTTAGCACAAAGAGAAAAAAAGGAGGATCAGGCAAAGGAGCCAGGCAGAAGGGAGCCCTTATGCTGGATCTGGGACCAGTTAGGTGGTTGCCAGCTGAAAATGAAAAGGGGTAGAGGGGTGGGGACCGGTGAAAAGTGTTCACATGTCCAACCCTTGATTTCATGGCTGGGGAAGAAAAGACCCAGCCAGGAAGCCACTTTACAGAGAGAGCTGGACTCAGCAGCCCTACACTTGGTTCTCAGATTCCCAGTCCAGTGCTCCCCTGCACGTAATCCACTTGAGGGAGGGGACAGCTGCCTTCTCCTGAGGTTTCCGTGTGTGTCCTGGGTGCCTTGCTGTCTCATTACTTCACTTTCAGCAAAATAAGCTTCTTTTATTTGGAGCCTCTGATCTTACATTGGTCCTACTTGAGTTTTCCAGTTTTATTTTAATAATAACATTCAGCACAGTGATATCAACCAGGCTATGTTTTCACTGCTTTTGATTAGAAAGTTTCTTTCTTTCTTATTTTTTCTCCCCTTCATTTACCCAAGGCAATTGATGACACTAGTTCCCCAAACCCACAGATCCTAAGGCGGCTGGCTTTCAGGTCAGCTGTGGCTCTGCAGGAGGAGGGGTTTGCAGGAGGACCATGTGCCGCCAGAGAAGAAAGAGGATCAGGGCACAGAGGTTGAGGGGGGAGAACTGTTCCACCTCCACAAGTGGGTATTCTTTTGTGGAGCTGGGCCCTGGAGTCTGGTAGAACTTGAATGGCTGGTCACCAACCCATGAAGCGTGGATGGTTATGTCTGCTATAGTGTTCCAGAGACTATGTAAGGCCCAGAGCTTGGTTTCTTGGACTGGGCCACTCTCACCCAGGACTCACCAGGCTGGGGGACTGAACCTCCCCTACCTCCATTCTAACTTCTCCTCAGTCACGTACCTCCTAGAATGACCACGTCTGCTTGCCAAGGACAGAAGGACGCTTACTTGGTTTGGAGCATTCAGGTTGTGGTTTACTGCTCTAGCAACCCTTTCAGCCATCAACTTCATCACCAGAGACTCACCACAGAGCACCATGGCAGACATGAAAGCAAATTTCTAAGCTTCTCAGGGTCAAAGGATAACTTCTCTGTCACCCTTTGTCAAGAAAACTTTGGATTATGAATCTCCTTTATAGGGGCTTGTAAAGTGAATTGGGGTACATTCATATAGTAGAACACTCTGCAGCCACTAAAAAGAATGCGGCAAAGCTCTACAAAGTAAAGATATTCATAATATCATTCTTTATTATTTTATTTTGTCAAGGGAAAAAAGCCAGCATAGAACAGCATGAATTGTTTTATTCCATTTTTATTACATAATGAATATAGTGTCTGGAAAGTCATATACCAAATTGTTCACAATGGTTATCTTGGGGGAGTAGAGCTTGGGAAATTGAACTCTTGATGTATCTCTGTATTTTTCTCTCTCTAATTAGCATGAATAATTTTTTTTTTTTTTTGAGTTGGAGTCTCACTCTGTCGCCCAGACTGGATTGCGGTGGCCGCTTCCGGCCACCACAGCCTCAACCTGCTGGGCTCCGGCGATCCTTCCTCCTCAGCCTTCCAAGTAGCTGAACTACAGGTGTGTGCTACCACGCCCGGCTAATTTTTGATTTATTGTAGAGATGAGGTATTGCCAAGTTCCTCAGGCGGGTCTCAAACCCGCGGGCTCAGACAGTCCACTCACCTCAGTCTCCCAAAGTGCGGGATTACAGGCTGAGCCACCAAGCCCGGCTAGCATGAATAACTTTTAAATTAATAATTAAAATATCCTATTAATTTGGAGACAAATATTGGGCCAATCCAAGATGGCAGGGGTCTTATGGTGAGGCCCCCCTTTTTTTGTGGAAAGTAAGAGTTTAGGAGACTTGGCTCTTCTCTTAACCAGGAGTTTTTAATCTTCTTTGTGCCATGACGCCTTTTTGAAAATCTAGTGAAGTTTTTGGATCGCTTCTCAGAACAATGCCTTAAATACATCAAATGAAATATATAGAATTGTAAAGAAAGCCAAATATATTAAAATCTAGTTAATAAAATTTTATAAAAACAATTTTGTGGTGTGGTAATACATGCGCTGCTTAATGTCTTACAATATAAGATATAGCTCCAGGTCTAATAACTACTGTAATTAAAATTAGTGATGAACATAATTGATATTTCGAGAAGTTGGCAATAACCCAGTGTTACATGAAAATATCTGTGATTTTTGCTGGCGACAAGTCAGATATGCTAATCCTACTGTGGTTTGTCATAAATGAAGGAAATGCTAGATTACAGTTAGGGGTAGTGAAAGCGAAGATGTGATTTGCCATCTAATATCATAGACTCCTGTTTGAATCTCCCTGTATAAAAACTAATGTTCTAGATATTGGATAATATTGTTTCTGCCCTCACCGTCTCAGCCGTCCCATCGATCAAATGAGGGGTTAAGCAATGGCAAATGTGTATCACCTTATACATCTACTGCAATTGATTGGTAGAGACTTGGTGAGACATGTTGAGATCACCTCTGAGCTTAATTGAAATGGATGTCATGAATGATTGGTGATGTCTGTCACAGGTACTAGGTGGAAGAGAGGGCAAAGAGTGTGTACAGAGGGCAAAGAGGGTGTATGGCACACATTTTCATCCTGGACTAGAAGAGCCTGTGACCCTTCCAGATCTGATATTCTAATAAGTCTGAAATTAGTTACTCTCTTTAGACTCTAATTTAAACTATCTTCTGTCCGGCAACAATAGCAGCAGTAAAAGGTTTGTTAGTCCTTTTTTAGGGTTTTGTGTGTGTGTGTGTGTGTGTGTGTGTGTGTGTGTGTGTGTGTGTGTGTTTGTGTGTGTGTGGCACTGTCACCACCAGCTCTAACCCTGTGAACCAAGCCTTCTGATAGACATTTTATTAAATCAAATTGTAAGCATATCTCCAGTTTCAATGATAGAATGGTTATTGGCCACAGATTCTCTAGAAAGAAAACATGAATTAGTAAACACAGTCTTACAAATGAGCCATCTGGAGATTTATTTACATAAGAAAAGAGGAAAGCCTCGGTATTTTCATGCTGGGGTTTGTTTCTCTTGCAAGTAGCCACAGGGGTGTATTTGTCATGAACACACATTGAGCTTTTTAGTGAAGATCTCTGAAAGCATGAAAAAAATGCTCATTTGGTTGGTTTTTTACAGAATGGGAGGGAGGAGAAGGGAGACTCTCACACACAAACTTTTTGAATGAATTGTAGCATGTGGGATTTTAAAATAGTTACCTTGCTGGCTCGACGCGGTGGGTCAAGCCTGTAATCCCAGCACTTTGGGAGGCTGAGGTGAGGGGATTGCCTGGGCCCACGGGTTCAAGAACAGCCTGGGCAACTTGGCAAGACCTCATCTCTACAATTAAAAAAAACAATTAGCTGGGCGTGGTAGCGTGCGCCTGTAGTTCCGGCTACTCAGAAGGCTGAGGCGGAAGGATCGCTGGAGCCCAGCGGGTCGTTGCTGAGGTGGCTGGGAGCGTGCCACTGCACTCCAGCCTGGGTAACGGAGTAAGACTCCAACTCAAAAACAAAACAAACAAAAAAATAGTTACAGGCTCGGTGGCTCAGCCTGTAATCCCGCGCCTTTGGGAGGCTGAGGTGAGTGGATTGCCTTAGCCCGCGGGTTCGAGACCCACCTGGGCAGCGAGACCTCATCTCTACAGTAAATCAAAAAATCAGCTGGGCGTGGTAGCGCATGCCTGTAATTCCGGCTACTTGGAAGGCTGAGGCAGAAGGATCGCCGGAGCACAGCAGGTTGAGGCTGCGGTGGCCGGAAGCGGCCACTGCACTCCAGTCTGGGCGACAGAGTGAGACTCCAACTCAAAAAAAAACAAAAAACAAAAAACAACAAAAAAAACAATGCTTTCACACCCTGGTTTTGAAATTGCGTATGTTGCCCAAAGTGCCTAATGAGAAGAATTTTCCTATAACAAGATCACATTTAGGGACTTGAAGTTGTCCTGCAAATGCAGGAGGATTGCAGAATAATGCTGAGGGGAGAGAATCTTGACACAATTTGAATAGCAGTAGGAACAATGATCCTTTGACCCCAGAGAGGCCCCTGGGTGTAGAATGGCTCTGCAGAACAACTTAACCTCTCCTCCAGCCTGTTCTTTTAGTCACCGTCCCTGCAGGAAGTGCACATTGAAGTAGTCCTCTGTTCTTAGGAATTCCAGCCACATAACCTCTCCTGCCTTACTTTAGTACCAAACTACCAGAAGTGTTCATCCCTGCAGGGAGGGGAGGACAAAACAGGGCAGATCAAGGAGAGTCGAGGAGGTTCCCGTCGGTGGCCGAGCTCACTAAGCCCACATCTGTATTCTCTCTATCTCTGTGTTGGATGACACCACCCAGGTCCAGGTTGTACCGCCTGCCACACCTGCAAAGTGACAGCCTGGGTAAAAATAGCCCCACTGTGTCTGGGCAAGCACTGTTTGGCTAATAAAATACTAATTAATAGGACACCAGTTGGACTGACTTTACAGAAAGATAGCTTTCTGCTCCTGAGCTGGGCTGGGTTGTAAAGTATCTTAAATGTTTGCTCTGGAAATTGTATAGCTCAGGGCAGCAAATCTTTATAGGGGCAAGAAGAGGCAAGACTGAAAGGGCTGGGTAGATCTGCTGCCCCGGGCTCCTGAAGTCAGAAACAAACAGCTGCATGAGGACAGGAAGTGAAGCTTGAAGTTAGGAGCGTGAATGTAGCTGGAAGGCCCCCAGCAATTCAGAGCCATCAGCATGGAAGATAATTACTTGCTGACAGGTCTCTGATGTATACCTGAATGAGTGTGTGTGTGAGTGTGTGAGTGTACACGTGCACACACACAGACAGGCTTTGGTTAACCATGTCTTTGCTGTCAACTTGGAAGCACATTCCACAGTTCACACCTGGGCGAGAGGAGGAAGGGCTCATGAATAAAGATCCAGTACCTTAAATCATTGCATTGTGAACAAAAAAAAATATGTAGTGTTGGAAGTTTCTGGAAGAGAAGGAACCAGAGCTATGCTCTGGGTCACTGTGTAGCTCAGAAGAGTTATTTCCAAAATGGTCTGTCTGTGCAGGAGTACTCGATGAACAGACCAACTGATGAAAGGTAATTAATTATAAGAAGGAAAACAAGTCGGGCTCGGTGGCTCAGCCTGTAATCCCGTGCCTTTGGGAGGCTGAGGTGAGTGGATTGCCTGAGCCCGCGGGTTGGAGACCCACCTGGGCAGGCGAGACCTCATCTCTACAATAAATAAAAAAATCAGCCGGGCATGGTAGCGCATGCCTGTAATTCCGGCTACTCGGAAGGCTGAGGCAGAAGGATCGTTGGAGCCCAGCAGGTCGAGGCTGCGGTGGCCAGGAGCGGCCACTGCACTCCAGTCTGGGCGACAGAGTGAGACTCCAACTCAAAAAAAAAAAAAAAAAAAGAAGGAAAACAGCCCGTGTAGATGGTAAACACTTGGTCACGCTCTGAAGCTAAGGCCTTCCATGGCCCATCTCACTGCAGGAATTCACTGGGAACCCATTTTTCAGATGGGCATTCTGAGACTGAGACAGTAAGTAGCCTAAATCTGCACAACTAGCAAGAGAGAGAGAGCTGGGATTTAAACCCTCACAACCTGACTCCAGAGCCTGCCCTCTTAGCTATTACTTAAGTTAAGATGAGCTTGACCTTATAAAAATGACAAACAGGAGACCATGTGATGAAGTAGGAGAGGAACTGGAGGAGAGACCTCAGCTCTTGAACCACAGCACCGGGCAAATCATCAATATTTTTGTACACTGTTCCTGATGTCATCATCATTACTGTCATTGTCACTGAGCAATGGGCTCGCTGTCCGACATGCATAGAGGAAGCCAATACTACGGCACTGGTTTCTGAGAAAAGAAAAAAACTTTATTGCAAGTTTGGTCAGCAAGGAGACAGGATGTGAAGCTCAAATCTGTCTCCCCAAGCTGGGGTCTGGGAGCAGGTTTTATAGGCAGAGAGTAACTATGAGGGAGATAGGAAAATGCAGTGAGGGTGACCTGATTGAGCTATGCAGAGAGGTGGCCTGGGACCTTGACTTTTAAGTTTGTACTGCAACAAGACTGGGCACTCCTTGCTTCTTAATTTGGTCCATGCTCCTTGCTCTCTCTGGGTACTTAGGTTCCATAGGTGGCTGACTTCTATATTCTGGCCAGCTCTGGGATTACTAATTGGGTATGATCAGTTTATCCGCACATACTCACGTTATTGTGACTTGCAACCTGGGGATCCGTTGTAGTTATATCATTATGATATGTCACTACCAATATGTGGAAGAGGAATGAGCACTTTGTTTTTCTAACTCTCTGAAGGACATTTATAGGGATCTGAAAGTAAATTCAGACAATGATGAAACTTGATGCCCTCTTAGCTCAATGACCCCAGTCACAGCAGAGCAATTCATGATGTCAAAAAGTTCTGCCAATGCTCACGACCTGTGGTTATATATTTAGTATTCAGTGTTGATAAAATGCATAGTATCAAAAACTATTCTAAATGAAGAAATGCTTTTAAGTTAATTTGTATGCTACTTTAGGACATCATCTACACATATCTGAAAATAGTCATACATACATGGTGGTGACCATATGATTGTTGAGCACATGCTTCCCGGGTGAGTGGACTCATAGGTCCCAGAGACTAGGACCCACTTTTCCAGGTATGTTCTAATCCTAAAATGAAAGAAAAATGGATAAACTTGCCAAGCAGGACAAAAGTGCTTGTCTCTTTAGTAACAAAAGGAGTTATTGACTTTCTGTAGAATTCAACATTTGACCATGCATCCAGTATGACTTGTTCAAGAAATAAAGTTGAGCCCAAGGAAATGGCAGTCTAATACGACTATTAAGGATGTCAGGCCAAGAGTCTGACTCTCAGAGGAAGTAATGGATACCCCTTGTTCCATTAAAGTCATTGCAGAAGACATGGTTTCAGAGTCAGCAAGTGAAGATGTAAGTTCAGAACCCTATTTTCCACTTCCAGTTCCTATTATTGAGAGTCTCTGCTGGTTTTTTATGATAGCAATTGAGGGAAATGTGATCTTTGGCAAAATAAAGCCTGCAGCTCTACAGAAGAGAATTACCTAGATGCATTCTTCTCCACTCTCCCACCTCCAGGAGCACAATTGGCTCTTCTGAATTCTCTCTTGCTCTTTCAGTCCTGATGCCAGGAGCAGCAAATTCCACAGGCGCTTGGTAGGGTTTTATCTGATTGTCCCTCTCAGGGACTGACATAGTGTAACGCATTGCTGGTGGAAATGAAAGGTAATGTAATACCGACATTATGCTACTTTTCCATGGGGGCCCATAAGCAAGAATCATGCTTATTATCCATCCATCTTTTTTTTCCTGAAGTTTGCAAAATGTAATCAGCTAGAACAAATTTGTGTACCCTGTCATCATTTTAGAACTGGTGCTGGAATTTTCCAGCATTCCTAGTATTTTCAGTTTGAGTGCCAAATAGATTTCTTTTTCCTGAGAGGTGAATCAGATCTTCAATTTGTAGATACAAAGACAGGTGATATTATGTTTTCCTATGTCTTGACATATGGAACCTCCCCGTGGAAGGCAGGGGTGCTGGTGGTTTCCTCTCACTTCTGCTGTCATATAAACTCGAATGAGATTACATGGAGCGGCAATTCTGTCTTCCATTGTAAGGACCATATTGTGGATTTTGCTAAGCTCTCGGAGACAGTGCAAGTGGCAAGGATTCAACAATAATTGTGAGTAGAATCTAGTAGGTTTACAGTCCCAACTTGTTTTGGGGCTCCACTTCTGGAAGACAGCCTACGAAAATAGCAATTTACAAGAAAAAAAAGTGGGTCCTGAGGCATTTGGTCGGGGCAGACATTAGTTCCATTTAGGGCTTAAGCCAGCCCACAGTTAATTGTAGGTCTCTTGCATTAGCTTGTAGGAGCAGTAAAAGCATGTAATTCGAGCTAATCTGATGGGCAAATGAACTAGGTAGTCTGTGCCAAGTAAGACCGTGAAACAAAAGGACACGTGTTTTCAGGAAAAAAACAAAACAAAACAAAATGAAAACCCAACACAACACAGTTTCAACTGTTGCACACGTGAAACTGAAAAATTCTTTGAAAGGTTTGTCATTTTTGAAAAGTGCTTGAGATTGCAGTGGATGCACCTCTGGAGCCTAGAGCCTCTCATTACCTGGGCAGTGAAGCACGCAGCCTGGAAAAATTGGTGAGGCAGCTTTTAGAGAAGAAGGTATATTTCATCTGATTCTTTAGGCTTGCGTTAGAAAGCCCATCTGTCTTGTGAGTCTTAGCATTCATTTTTCCTGATTCATTAGAGTCAACCCAGGCTCCATTCCTGTCAATTCTTATTTAATGGTCTGGGGAAGGACTCGGAATCATGCTTTGTGAAAGTCCCCCCATATAATTGCAGTTTGATGACTGCAGTTAGGATTAAGAACCCCCAGTCATAGCAGATAGAGTTTGAGAAAGGCAAATTGTTGGCTGATGTTAACAGACTTAGCTTAAGCTACCTGAGAGGAAAGTGATGCAACAGCAACTGTGGGGAAGAAAATGGGTATTTGACACCTTGCAATGATGCCGTCTTTGTAGTCCCCATTGTAAGACTTGTGGTCCTGGAGAGTTGATGGCCTAGTGATTTTTCTGTTGTCATTTGTCCATAGACTGACTTCCCCAGAGCATAAACATAATGTGACTTTAAATAAGACCAGCTTTAGGCTGGGCTCGGTGGCTCAGCCTGTAATCCCAGCCTTTGGGAGGCTGAGGTGAGTGGATTGCCTGAGCCCGTGGGTTCAAGACCCGCCTGGGTAACTTGGCGAGACCTCATCTCTACAATTAATCAAAAATTAGCCGGGTGTGGTAGTGCACGCCTGTAGTTCCAGCTACTTGGAAGGCTGAGCTGAAGGATCTTTGGAGCCCAGCAAGTCGAGGCTGCAGTGGCCGAGAGCGGCCACTGCATTCCAGTCTGGGCGACAGAGTGAGACTCCAACTGAAAAAAATAAAATAAAATAAGACCGACTTTCGTTTGCTCCTGAAGGAGACTGGCCCTTGACCATTTTTATAAGACTGAACCTCAACACAGTCTTCACTGAGGGAAAAATGAAGAGAATGAAAAATACAAAGATGTTTAAATTTTTTATTTTCTGCCTATAAAGGTGCTTAGATCCTAAGTCTCAAGTGGGGTCTTACTATTGTCCTTTTCTTGGCATGGCTGCTCTCCTAGGTGTGTGTTCCTGTTGGTAAGCTGGTTTCAGGATAGTAAAACAATCAGGTAATTTAAATATTTAAGTAAGAAATTATCCATTTCAAAATAAGTGTGTTAAATCAGTAAGTCATTGTGCTTTGAATACATTTTGCTAATTTAAACCAGTTATGTCAAAGGTAGTGCTAAAATCAGACCTTTTGTTATTACTGTTAAACACTTTATAATGGCAATATTTTTTATACCAAAAATGTGTAATTTGGACTGCAATACAAGATTAGAATCTTCAAAAATTAGGGGTTGAAAATTGAATAATAACTCAAACATAAGCTGTTATATGTCTTGGAATGTGAGAATTCTTTAACATATTACTGGTTAATAAGGTTCATCAGAAAGGATACTAAAAAGAGAAGGCAGTCTTGTGAGTTGCAGACTAAATATTAATCTATGTTAGAGAAACAATGAGTATATTGTTTTCATACTACAGATGTTTATATGGAAGGTGGAAATTGGAGAACAAGACTAAGTCCTGTAATGACTATGACTTCATATTGAATCCACAAGTCATTTGTAAATATAAAAACTATGATTTCACTGGAGACCATCACTAAGAGCCTCTGTAGGGTTCTTAGGTGTGTGGTTATGGATCTTGGATTCAGGTAAACCAGGCATGGGAAATGGAATGGTGAACATGATTCCTTAGCAAATATTGAAAATATTAACAAAATGTGCAGGTATAAAAAGACAGGAGCTCTGTGAGTTGGTAACGTTGATAATTTTGCTAATGTTTTAATATACATGAATTTCCCAGAAGGGTGTGAACATCTGACCTGAGAGGGCTCCAATCTAGGACCCAAGAGCAGCTTATTCCTCCCTTCCTCATTCAATGAATGTCCTCAGAACACTGTTGTGCCAGGTGACAGTACACGCAATGTTTATGGAAATAGGGCTGTGTACTGGTCAAGGCTCTCCAGAGAAACAACTGATAGTGTGTGTTGTATGTATGTGTGTGGGGGGATATCAAGTATATGTTATATAAGTACTATAGGTATATATGCATCACTTAACAACAGAGATATGTTCTAAGTGATGCATTGTTAAGTGATTTTGTCATTGTGCAAGTATCACAGAGTGTACTCACACAAACCTAGGTACTCACACAAACCATAGCCTACTACACACGTAGGCTATGTGGTATGACCTATTGTTCCTAGGCTATAAACCTATACATCATGTTACTATAGTCAATACCATAAGCAATTATAAAACAATGGTATTTTTATATCTAAACATAGAAAAGGTACAGTAAAAATGCAATATAAATGATAAAAAGTGGTACACTTGTACAGGAAACCTACCACCAATGGAGCTTGCAGAACTGGCAGTTGTTCTGGGTGAGTCAGTGAGTGAGGGGTTGAGTGACTATAATGGCCTCGGGTAATACTCTACACTACAGTGAACTTTATAAATACCGTCCACTTAGCCTACACTAAATTTATAAGAACAATTTTTTTCTTTTTTTCAATAATAAATTAACTTTAGATTGCTGTAACTTTTTTTATTTTTTAAACGATTTCATTGTTAAACCTTTGACTCTTTTGTAATAACACTTATCTTAAAACACAAGCACATTGTACAGCTGTGCAAACATATTTTCTTTCTTTATGTCAGTAATCCATAAGTTTTTTCTATTTAAAATTTTTAATTTTTTTTTTTACTTGAATTTTTTTTGTGTTAAAATCTAGGACATAAACACAAACATTAGCCTAGGCCTACATGGGTCGAGATCATCTATATCACTGTCTTTTAACTCCATATCGTGTCCCACTGGAAGGTCTTCCGGGCAATGGTATGCATGAAGTTGTTACCTATGATAACAATGCCTTCTTCTGGAATACTTCCTGAAGGACCTGTCTGAGGCTGTTTTACAGGTAACTTTTTGTTTTTTTTTAATAAGTAGAAAGAGTACACTCTAACGTAAGGATAAAAAAGTATAGTTTTATCAATACATAAACTAGTAACAGTTGTTTATTATTATCATCAAGTGTTATATACTATATGTAACTGTACGTGCTAGACTTTTTTTTTTTTTGAGTTGGAGTCTCACTCGGTCGCCCAGCCTGGAGCGCAGTGGCCGCTCCCGGCCATGGCAGCCTCGACCTGCTGAGCTCCGGCGATCCTTCCGCCTCAGCCTTCCGAGTTGCTGGAATTACAGGCATGCGCTACCATGCCCGGCCAATTTTTCTATTTATTGTAAAAATGAGGTCTCGCCGCACAGGCGGGTCTCGAACCCGCGGGCTCAGGCAATCCACGTGCTAGACTTTTATATGACTAGTAATGCAATCGGTTTGTTCACACAAGCATCAGTATAGCATGTGAGTAATGTTTTGTGCTATGACTGTTATGACGGCTATAATGGAATTTTTCAGTTCTATTATAATCTTACAGGATTATCCTTGTTTGGGACCAATGTGGCAGTTTATCACTGACTGAAATGTGGTTATGTGGCACATGACTGTGGAGAGAGAGAGAGACAAAGAGAGAGAGAGGGAAAGGGAGAGACAGAGAGAAAGAGGGAGAGGCACAGGCAGAGGGAGCGGCAGAAGGAGAGGGATTTATTTTTGGGAATTGGCTCACACAATTGTGGAGGTTGGCGAGTCCAAGTCAGAAGGCTGTAAGCGGGGAGGATTCTCTCCTGCTCGAGGGAGGTCCATCTTTTTTCCATTAAGACAGACCTTTTGGATGAGGCCCACCCACTTTAAAGATTAGGGGACAATGTTTTTTCCTTGAAATCTACTGATGTAAGTGTTGATCTCATCTAAATACCTTCACTGAAATATCTAGAATAACGTTTGACCAAATATCTGGGAACCGTGGCCCAACCTAATTAACACACTAAAGCAGGGGTCCTCAAACTTGTAAAACAGGGGGCCAGTTCACTGTCCCTCAGACCGTTGAGGGGTGGACTATAGTTTAAAAAAAAAAAAAAAGGAATCTGTCCCTCAGACCGTTGGAGGGGTGGACTATAGTTTTAAAAAAAAAAGGAATCTGTTCATAGTTTTTTTTTTTAAACTATAGTCCGCCCCTCCAACGGTCTGAGGGACAGTGAACTGGCCCCTGTTTTACAAGTTTGAGGACCTCTGTAAAGTAACCATCACAGATGTTTTGTTGCATTCCAGGTGAAAATGTCAGAGTTCTGAGTGCTGGGCCAGTCCATGCTTACCTCTCTTACTTGTCATTCCCAGGGAATGCTTGGTGAAGTTTCCTGGGGACTGGTCATACTGGGTAGACTGGTGACTTTACCAGACAAGTCTCAGTAGACAAGAGAAGGAGCTTTTGATCTTCTTCCACGTGCAATTTCCTAAGAGATGGAGTGGAAATTTAATAAGAAAAATTAGCACTGGAGTTCAGAAAGCAGAAGGAGATTCTTCTGTTACTTCTGTTGTTAGGAAAATTATTCTCATGACTAAGTATATTACAGAATAAGTTTGACTCTCAGCTAAAGCCTGATTATTTCCTTTCTCTGCTTCTTGACTAGGGGTCTCTAATAGCCATTATTTTGACTTAAATAGCACAAGAAAAAATGTAGTTAGTAGTAATCATGCAATCTGATTAATGAAATTGTTCCTCATAAAATGTGTATGGTTGACTTAATTTTGTTTAAAGACTATATGACAATATTTCAGCCATTTAGGAACATAAAGAAAAAAATGAGTAGATTCACCATACTAGCACGATGATTTATACTTTTATACAGTCTCTTCAAGTCCCTTTTGCACAAATATACATTTGCTTGTATAATGATTATGGTGTATATATATTCTTTTACCATTAACATTATATCATAAGTACATTTCCATGTCTTTTATAGTTAGTCTTTATGGAGATATTGTTTTCCCTCTAAAGGATGTACCATATTTTAATTAAACAATTCCTATTGCTGCTCGTTGAGGTTGCCTCCAATCTTCTGCTATCATAAATCATGTTGCAGTGGTTTGTTTTTCTTTAGGATACATTTTTAAAAACAGGTCATTAAATCAAAGGACATGAACCTTTTTTAATGGTGCTTTTGATGCATATTGTTCTTGTTGGATTTGAACGAAGTGTGTGCATTTGTCTGAGGATTGTTGTTGTGTCTTTCTTTTTTGTTTATTTGGTAACAACCCTGCATTACCACCTGTGGTTTCCAACAACGACCTCTGCAGCCATGGCAACATGTAGAGGGTCATCACAACTCCTTGATTCCTTCAGTCATAGCTTTCTGACAAAAATATTCTCCGAGGCTAAAAATGTTCATGACCAGCCTTAGCTTGAGAGAGATTTATAGCTCGGAAAATCTGAGTACAATCTTTGCAGCCATTTTTTAACTGAGAGTGAAAAAAGCCTACATTTCACACTTAAAAGGCAAATTTGAATTTATTTTTGGTTCTTCGATAATTGAGGAAGACTTTGAAATGTTTAATGTCTCATTGATTCACAACATAATTGTAGAAGAGTTCCAAGTTGAGAAGTTTAAAAAAATGGTAGGTAGAACATTTAGAAGACAGAGCTAATGGTACTATTATTTCTTTTAAAATAGTTCATTTGTATTTTTTGTTGCAATATTTGGAATTGCCTATTGGACATCAATGTGGCATAGCTCGTTCTATTGTGTGTGGTATATTCTATTAAATATGCTTGCAGTCTTCATTTTGGTATAAGGAAGTGATGTATTTTAAGAAGTAAATTTGAAAATTGGTGTTAGTCATGGTGTTAAGCATAAGGAGTGAATTATATTTTTGTAAAAAATGATTTATACTTGAACTCATTTTTGGTGGACAGCTCATATAATTGGGGCCATGCGATAGGTGGCCTTTTGTGACTGGCTTCTTTCATCTATCATTACGCTTTTAAGGTTCATCCATGCTGACTAATGTATTAGGTCTTTGTTCCTTTTTATAGCTAAATAATATTCCATTATCTAGATATGCCACATTTTATTGATCCAGTCATCAATTGAGGGGCATTTGGATTACTTCTATTTTTTGGCTATTATGACTCATGTTGTTATAAACATTCATGTACAAGTCTTGGGCAGACATAGGTTTTCATTTCTCTTTGGAACATAGCTAGGGGTGGAATTACTAGGTCATATGGTAACTCTATATTTAGCTTTAGCTTTTTAAGAAATTGCCCACATACTTTTGTGGCTCACACATGAAGATGAATATGAGATAACAGATATGTTAGTGTCAGTTCCGACAAGGGGACTGATCCAAGGTAGAGGTAGGAAAATAGGGTGGTAGAGGAGTTTGTCAGCCTAAGGACATTTCAGTATGGACGGTTTTTATAAAAAACTGTTCACTTCAGTACTCTTTTCTTTTCAGGTTTTAAGTGTATTTGTGTAATAGTGAAAGCATAGGACACTCATAGTCTGAAAGATTTTATGTGATCCATTTAAGAGTCTTCCTATAATCTTCTTATAATTCTAAATGCGTAACTTACTTTTTAGGAATTAATTTTTGCAATGGAAAATAAATACCACAACCCTCCCATCCAAACTTTCTCAATAAATATTCTGTTTGAGCCCTCTAGTAAGAACAAATTTATGCTTGCCTTCAGTTAAGTGTACTAACACTGATTTCTTGAGACCAGTGAGGAAAACCAATAATAGTTCACGAAATATTTGAACCCTCCATCTGCTGTGTATGTGAGGGTTCTCATGCAATTGGATTTATTTTAAGCAAAATTTCTTTAATTATGTGGGAGGCAGTGTTTTGAGAACATTTCTGAAATGGACATTTAATAAACTGGGGAATATATACTACAAGCATGTTAATGTTACTATCAGATGATTAATTTTTCACTTTTAAACTTCTGAATAAGAACATTTTAGAAATTTGATCATAGCTTTAGTATTAAACCCCAAATGGTTAATTCATATGAAAGTTGGCCACGAGGATCCCTTTTCCTCTTCTTTAGTAGAAAGATGATATTAGCTTGTGTAATTATATCCCTAGGTGGCATTAACCACAGAATTGAAGGTTTGACTTCCTTCTGGCAAACAAACCTCGGTTTTTGACTTGACGCTCGTATAGCTCAGTTGTATAATCATGCTACATGTGAAGGGTGGAAATTAGAGTGTAGGGTTGCTGATTTATATTCCATGAATTGAGTTTTCCTGTGCCAACCCAGAAAAATCTTACCATTGCTGAAGTGTTCAGTTTTTTTGTGGCTTCAACAGACCCTGTAAGTGATCCAGAAGGCAGATTTTGGTACATTCCAGCACAAGGTCTAATTACGGATGTAATGATTGGTGAACATTTAAAGCAAAAGTCTAAATACTAAACCTGGGACTTCACATTTTTAAATTAAAAGGTCAGTAACCTAATGTCAACAATTTTAGACAGCTTGGGTTATATCTCTAAGAAATAATCAAAGTCAGCAAGAAAAAACAAACCCAGACCATTTTGTTGCTTATAAGTGAAGAAATCCAGTTGTCTTACATGTTGTAACTGACACGATTTGACATGCTCATTTTTTTACGTCTTTGAGTTTTGAATAATTGCTTCTTGCAGAAAGCCTGTATTTTCCATACTCTGTGGTTACCAAGCTGTACTTGACTTTTAAAAGAGAGTCAAAGGAACGTATCCTTGTGAGAAACTGCTGCTTTGTGGAGTACAAATGAGAGGTTTCATGATCTTTGAAGCAAGGAAGGCCAAATCTGGTTTAGAAACCCCATCACTGGGCTGTTTTATATTCTCATTTCTTTCTTAAATTGAACTATCTTTTTGCTGGAATCGAGAAAGAAGATATAAGGGAGAGGCAGAGTTTAGTTTCAGAAAGAAGAGAATTTTCCTTGACTACTCCGGTCCAGCCTGGAGGCAGGATGGCAGGCAGGTCCAGTGTGCCCTAAGACCAGGGCTTCTCACCAGGATGACTTTGTCCACCAGGGGACATTGGGCAGTGTCTGGAGACCCTTTTGCTTGTCACAAATGAAGGGGTGATGCTGCTGGCATTTAGAAGGTAGAGGCCATGGATGCTGCTGAACATCCTACAAGGCACAGAACAGCCTTCTACAAGAATAGTGCTGACACCAGGTGTGAAGTTTCTTGCTCTGGTGTTCACAGAGGGGTGGAGAGCAGAAAGAAGATCCAGGGTCTTTCTTCCAACAAAATGCTCTCTTTACTTGGCAGCTCATTTCTTGGCACAGCTCCTAAACAGCCCATTGGAATAATAAGAAACATGAAGCAAGCTCCCTACCTGCAGAAGAGGTGTGGAGCCAATGCAACACCCACCTCCCACCCTCGACTCGCTCTGGGCTGGTATCATGTGACTTCAGCTTCTTTCCCCACTGCTCAGCATGTTGCTGGCAAGACCCTATAAGCCTGGACTTATTTTCTTTCTCTGTCACATGTTTCATAAAATGCTTTTGCCCCGGGTTCTTTCTTCTTGGTTGTTAAAAGAATATATGTTTTGGGTGAGGAATTATTCTTTAAGCCTGCATCTTTCTTGGCGAACAAATTAGAAAGTTGTCCAAAGTCACCGTAACCTCTATTCTGTTTGGAACCTTGCTGATGTGTGACTATTTCAATTTTCCTTAGCTATGACTGCAGGGAAATGGAATGACTCTCATCCGTTTTCTAAAGTCAACACATCCAAGCATTCTGGGGTTTGATTGTTGTTCCTGAACAAATGTGTCACTCAGATTAGCCACTCCTCTGTCTCTGAGTCCTTACCCTGCCAAGCTCCATTGATTCTAGGGGCTACTCCAGGCAGCAGAGAAGTGAATACATTTATACTAACATGCTCGTGGCTCCAGCTGATATCCCTCTTGTACTTAAAAAAAAATTTTTTTAAAAAAGATGTGGGGTACAATTCAGGATTAGGTATACAAATGTTTATTATGCAAGTGTCCTTGTTGATGAGGTGTGCCCCTCCCACCCCTGGCAGTTTCCCACAACTGCCAATCCTACTCCCCCTCTTCTACTTTTGAATGAAAGACCCAGAGAGGGTGATACAAGCTAAGAGGACAATTCTCCTACGGAGTTGTTTTAGAAATTAGTGGTATTGAGGTAGGATGAGGAGAAGTCTTGGGACCTGGAAGTCTTCTTCATCCTCTTAACAAATTGGATCAACCTTGTTTAACACTCTCGTAATCAGCAAATATTTATTGCACTACCCATCTTAATCACTACGAAGAATGGGAGAGAAAATTCAGTATACTTTCTGCCCTGTGCTTTGTTACAATGATTTAATTTTCAAAACAACCCTACAATTGGAGAATTATTGTCATCTTGGTTTTGCAGATGGGGAAACTGAGACAAATCGAATAATCCACCAAAAGTTACAGAACTACCAAGTCAGAATCTGAACTTAGGCAAGCACCTTTATCATTTCTAGATTCTGCCAGACAGTGGGAGCTCAATAAATGTCTCCTGAGTGAAATTTCACCCACTCACAAAGTGAAGGCATGGGATATATGCATTTAACTTACAATTTCAAAGGTACATGCTGAGTAAATCAACAATTAGATCTAAGTCAGATTATCTAGAGCATGTGTGAAATGGCAGAGGAGACTCTGCCCTTCCCCACCGTGTTCAATGGTGCTTCTTCTAGTGGCTGCATCTAGCTCAGGGAGTGCTTATGATGTTTAAAGATGATTTTCCACCTTGGGGCCTACGTGCAAGCCATCTACCTCACCGTGGTGCTCAACTGAAGAAACAGGGACCTGCTTCAATATTGGAGGAAATCTGGTTGGGTTGTCTTTATGGAGACATGGTCTGTCTGTCTCCAGTAGGCACAAGAATGGTCTGAAACTGCACCATCCAGGTGCCCCAGGCGGTTACTGGGTGCTCAAAAGGTGGCTAGTTTGAGTTAAGATGTGCAGTGTAAAATACACGCTAGATTTCAAAGATTTAGTGCAAATAGAGTAAAATATCTCATTAGCAATTTTTATATTAATTACATGTTGAAATCATATGTTGGATATAGTTGGTTTAAATAAAATATGTTATGAAAATTAATTTCACCTGCTTCTTTTCAAGTTTTTAATACAGTGAGCAGAAAATTTAAAATTACATACGTGGCTCTCATTATGCTTCTAGTGGACAGCGGTGGGCAATTTAGTGAGTTTTGAAGAAAAGTATGACTATATGTGCTAACGTTATCACTTAACTCCCCCAACCCAAGTTGAAATGCAGCTCCATTGTAATTGTCAAAATAATTCTAGGGAGTAAGTGTTGTTGCATTTCCACAAATGAGAAACACAGTGTTCTGGTGAGATTAAATTTTAAGGCAAGTTCTTGTAACCAGTGATGATCACAATGGAAACTGAATTCAGGTTTAACCAAATTCAACCTGGGGCTCTTTCCCTTGTGGTTCATGAGGAAAAAAACCCAAAAAAGAAAAAGGAGGAAATGCGACTGCCCTTTAGGTCAAGTACACACCAAAGCCACAAGACCAGTAGATGAGAGTTTTCTTATCATTGATGTTTACTTAAACACAGAGGCTGTAAAATTCCAGTGAATTGAGGGTTCTGGTTAGTTGGTTGTCAATCCATGTTTTATGGACTATTTAATTCCCTGATTTTACATTCCTTGTAAAAATTAGGGAATATCAAAGAAATAACTACTTTAAAAAAGATAACTTTAAAAAAATTGTTGAATGAGCTTGTGCCTGCAGTTTATCACCACTGTATAAACTGTATTTCATAGTGACTATCAGAGGGAACTGTGTTTTGGGGACTACATACCATTTTTGGTTTTGTTCCAAGAGAGGATAGAGGTTAAGAGGGGGTTTAGCTGACTTCCTTCCAGTTTCCTACTATAGCCTCCCAAAGGTGTACATCCACACAGCACGAAGTGCAGTTGAGATCTGGCAGCTATGAACGTTCTATGGTATCTACCAAGTGGGTGACTGCTGTTGTTCGCTTGTTCTCCTAATATCCAGTCAAATGTGACTAGAAAACATCTTTCTGTCCTACAACATTTTGGACAGGGATCTTGAACCACCAACCAGGAAATACTCACCCACCAGTCTACCACCAGTGCTTAGGCTATCTTATTACCCACAGCTCTGGCAGAGAATAGTTACCTTGTCTGAGTTATGCGAAGCACCAGGACAATAGAGTCAGGGGCCTTTTTCTTCTCTCAGGACGTTCTTGATTTTGATTTTAGAACGACCAAAATAAAAAGGCTAGAGAACCTGTTTGAGTGTGAAAAACTCAAGCCTCAGTGTAACAGATGAGAGAACCATAGCAGTGGCTGGTGGGGGATGTGGGATTGGAATCCAGGATTATCTGCTCTCTACACTGCCAACATCTGTCCCACTTCCTGAGTGGTTGGTGCCAGGTTGGCTGGCCTTAGGGCTGGGGCTGAATTGTAAGGATGATGCCATTACCTTTGAACCCATGTTCGAGGTGATGACACAGAAGTCACACTTGACCCTCTCACATATGTGCTTAGCAGCAAGTTACTAACTAATGTGACAGATGACTGAATTTTAGAAAGTGAAATAAAAAGTCTGTCTCTCCAGTCCTGCCCGACCTCCTCAGCCCTTGACTGACATCTTCACCAGTTGAACTTTCTATCTGAAGGTGTGGTAACATGTATGGCAGCCCCCGACACAGCACTTAATACAAGCCAGATATTGCTTCAAGTCCTGCATGGACATGAGCTCATTCAGTTCTCACAACAACCTAATGAAGTAATCACTATCATTATCCCCATTTGACAGATGGAGAAACTGAGGCATAGAGAAATGAAGGAGATTTTCCAAAATGACACAGCTAGGGAAGGATTGAAACAAGAATCAGCCGGGCTCAGAGGCTCAGCCTGTAATCCCGTGCCTTTGGGAGGCTGAGGTGAGTAGATTGCCTGAGCCCACGGGTTCGAGACCCACCTGGGCAGCAAGACCTCATCTCTACAATAAATCAGAAAATCAGCCGGGCGTGGTAGCACGTGCCTGTAATTCCGGCTACTTGGAAGGCTGAGGTGGAAGGATCGCCGGAGCCCAGCAGGTCAAGGCTGCGGTGGCCGGGAGCGGCCACTGCACTCCAGTCTGGGTGACCGAGTGAGACTCCAACTCAAAAAAAAAAAAAAAAAAAGAAACAAGAATCATGAACACAGTCAGAGGCCAGCTTTGAGATCTTCTTTTAGCTACTAGACTGTGCTGCCCCAGTCTAGGAAGCCCTCAAATAAGTTGGACCCCAGACTGAGCACCTGTCTTCAGCCTCAACCAACCCCTGCTCTCATGGCCCTATTTCCCTGAAAGGTTTAGCCACTTTCCTTGTCAGGGGATAGGGGTGGGGTGAAATTTCCTGCCACCTACAGGTACTCACAACGTTGCCCAGTCTTGTAGTAGATGATCCTCCTCAGAACGTCCCAATTCTTCTTGCTCCTTTCCATCACCCTGAAGAGCAGGTGCTGGTCACAGCTTTGGATCATAGAGCATTAAGGGGGAGAGGATGGAGGGATAACCCAGTGGAGGGACGTTACCCCAGTGAGGCTCCAGGGAGACCTTCCTGTCTGACTTCTCTGCTACCTGTTTCTCTTCATTCCAATCCTTCCCATTCCAGAGAGCCTATAGCACTTGTATAAACACATTCTGTGAGTCCCACACCAGCCGTGCATGGCCAAAACTCCACCGTGTCAAGGTTGAGAGTCTCTGTGTCTAAGAAGCTCCCCAGGTGTTCTGACTGGCAACCTCATATGAGGGCCACTTCTCATTTACTCTCCCCACATTTGTCTCTCGCCGGGCCCTGTCTGTCCCACATGACGGTCACCTTCAGCACTCTCTGTTGCCATTTTATTAATATACTCCTTTGCTTGTTGGTCCTAAGCTTGCCGGTCCTAAGCTTGCCGCCTCACAGCCCAGGCCATTTTCCAGTGTCATTTCTGGCTGTTCCTCCAATTGTAACGTCTACTCCAGTCACTCCAAATGACACACCTAGGTTGCCGTATAAGGAGAATTATCACAGTCCACACTGTTCAGTGATGGACTGGGGCCCTTCGCTGAGCTCAGGAAGTTCCAAGCAGAGACCTTATGAACGAGTGTGGGGATGCCTCTTTGGGCAGAGTAATTGATGTCTGGGAGCTCTCTAGGACCTGAGAACACATGTGTCTAGCAGAACCCTTTTTCAAGTGGTGTTTAGACATTGGTTTTGATGACTGTCTATGTTGTTTTTGCTCAGGGCTCAACTCTCTAAGTGGAAGAAAGAGTTTGTTTTAAATTCTGTTACTGCAACATTGAGGAGTGTTCCACTCGTAGTCTCAGAGTCTTCAAGGGGTGGAATTCCTCTCTATTAAACCCCGCTTCACACTCTCAAATCCTGGACTTTTCTCTGGCTGGGTCATTTGCTGTCCCTGGTGATCTGCCTGTCCTCAGAGGACACAGGTGAGACTCCGATTCCTTGACACTTCCTACAGCCCATTCTTCTGCCTCTGTTGTCATTTGCTAAGACAGTCTCCATGGGAAAGGTCAAAGACACCATCTGCAGATTGGGAACACACTGTCTCTCCATATGATTTTTAGGCAGTCTATGAAGCAAGTTGTGACCCGCTTGTCAGAGGGGCCACCTGATTTTTTGCCTCCTTACCTGCTGCATAGTCAAAGGCAAACTCAGTGATAAAAATCCATCTCTCCCTGTGTCCCTTTGTCTCTGCCTGCATACCTGAGCACACAGGATATCTGGGCTCTGTGCATAACCTTTACTTATTTCCTTGTTGATTGATTCACCCATCATTGTGTACTGAATGCCCAGGTCTTCCTGTGGTCACAATAGTGACTCACTTTCTGCCTCAAAGAATTCCTAATCAAGCACAATAATTCCTCTGCCTTTTGAAACTTATGCCTCCTTCATGAAGTAAAAACTCACGTCCTATTTTATCATTGGCTAAAATAAAAAGCAAACATAGTTATTGTGACTAAAAGCAAGTCAAAGCAATGATAATTTTTATTGTGTTCCAAGCCCTCTATATACCTCTGACCTCCCCCACAGACTCCCCCAAATGTGGGAGTCTGCAGAGTGGGACGACTTGGATTTGTTTCCTCCCTCTCAAGGAATCTGGAACTGACCAGAAAGTGTCATGGCCAAGGTGACCACATAGGTACCCAGTACAGGACAGACACTGGTTAATGGTTGAATAAAGACCACTTCATTTTCTCTAGCAATATTTCCCTACCTGGGCAGGTAATGGATTATTACAGAACACTTGCAATGCCTGCATCATGTCTACCCACTGTCTTAGTTAAACTCTTTTCATGTGTTTCTTCTATCTCCTATGTAGATGGAAAGTCACTCAAGAGTACAGTAGGCCCTTCTCTCTCTCTCTGTCTTTTTTCAGCATAGAACTATCCTTTGCACATCTTAAATGCCTAATACATATGTTGCAATAATTAGAAAAACAAAAATTTAAAAATTGGTGCCAGAATGCCCTCAAGGTCTTGCCCAGTAGGATTTTGGGTTCCTCTCTTTAAAACAACAAAAAGCATATTGTATATTTTCCCCCTAATATTTCCATTTCCTTAACAAGGAGAGAATGCACTATGTCTCTGGTGAGACATGTTTGGCCCTGTGATGCCTGTCCCTTGCTACTGTGATAGTGAATCTGAAATCAAGGCTATCTCACTGGTCTTGGGGGGAGCCGGCTGCTAGGACCTATCCTCCCCAACTCCTTTAAATAGAGCAGCATCCTCCAGGGAGTGTGGATGGTATGCCTTCCGTGTGTCCACTTGGGAGAGGAGCTATGGCTGCGGAAGAAGGCAGGGCTGACCTCACTTCCTCTGGCAGCACCCAGTGACCTTGACCGTGACACCTGGCAAGACATCCTATATCTATGCTTCAGGTGGTTTCCCCAGTGTGAGGGAGGGAAGCAGGCCGATCCAGTCAGGGCTCTGGTAACTAACACGAGTTTTCCTTAGCTGCTGTCCCCTGTCACGTTTTATGGCAACAGAATGGCCCATTACCCCAGAGCCCTGTACGGAGTAATGTCTTTGGGACTTCAAGAAAACCGACCAGCGACCTGGAACTAGACTCAGGCTGTTTAACTTAGTGTCTGAGACTAACAATAGCTAAAATTCATCATAAGAA
The DNA here is from genome assembly GCA_027257055.1 of Cephalopachus bancanus. NCBI lineage: Eukaryota > Metazoa > Chordata > Mammalia > Primates > Tarsiidae > Cephalopachus > Cephalopachus bancanus. The sequence continues at coordinate 700,375 of JAPVLO010000552.1, forward strand.
TGACATTCAGCATGGGTTATGTAGCAGGTGCTATATTATTTAATTTAATATCAACAATCTTTTGAAATAGATAGTATTATACCCATTTTGTCATATAAGAAACTGAGACTCATAAATTGAACAATCCTCCCTGAATGATGTCCCTGATGAACAGTCAGGCTAGGATTTGAACTCATGTTAGTCTGACTCTAAAGTGCTTTTTCTGAATACTTAACTAAAAAGCAAATTAATACTGTAGGTAATATTGCTAAGAAAATGCTTAATTTAGTAATGAAATCAAATGCCTCAGGAGCATAGAAACAAAATTTCTTTTTGAGTTGGAGTCTCACTCTGTCGCCCAGACTGGAGTGCAGTGGCCGCTCCCAGCCTCCGCAGCCTCAACCTGCTGGGCTCCGGCGATCCTTCCGCCTCAGCCTTTTGAGTAGCTGGAACTACAGGCGCATGCTACCACGCCCAGCTCATTTTTGATCTATTGTAGAGATGAGGTCTCGCCGAGTTGCCTAGGCGGGTCTCGAACCCACGGGCTCAGGCAATCCACTCACCTCAGCCTCCCAAAGGTGCAGGATTACCGGCTGAGCCATCGAGCCCGGCTGAAACAAAATTTCTTGCTAGCCAATTGATATATTAGTTACAAAAAATCAGATTACATTTTCCATAAAGCATTTCCTAAAGGAGCTCTGTGTAACAGTGATGTTAGCAAAGTATGAATTATTTTAGTACTTGAGAATTCTCAAACTATTTGTCGTTAAAAATAATTACTTCTTCAGACTTTCTTCTAATTCAGACTGGCAGTTTCCTGGAAGTACTAGGAGTCAGAGCTTACTCTTTGCTAATTCCTTCGGCCACAAAAACAATCGGTTTGTCTTGCCAATATGTTATTGCTGGTCCTAGCTCTATTTATCAAAAATTCTGATAATTTAGCTTCCCCCATCAGATTGAATTTTGGCCCCTTCCAACCTAATCTTATCCATTGGTTTGGGAAGCTTTTGTCTAGGACATGCCTGGCACAGAATATGTGCCAATGATTATTTGTTGGATAAATGAAGCAATGTCCTCATTCGTGACATGAACCAAAATGTTGAGCAGGACAGGGCCAAGGATACACAGCTCAATGTCTTTGGTCTCCACCACTATCCAGACACTAGCTTTACGACAGTCCTCTGCTCTTGGTCCCCTTCTCTTCTCTCAGGGGTACATTCTCTACTCATGATGGGGTCTCATCCACTCACATGACTTCTGGACCACATCTAGGATGATGGTTCCCCTTCTACCTCTCTTTCAAGTTTCAGAAGCACATTTTTCTCTTCTCACTAAATGTCTTTTCTTGATAGGAAAGCTCCTTCAAAGAAACATTGTCAAAATCAACATATCATTTCCCTCCTACCCTAAACTGGAGCGTTCTTTTGTATTTTTGCTAGGCTAGAGGTATCACTAAAGCTTCTGATCTAGAAATTTCATAATTGTGCAGAATGCCTCTCTTTCCCTCACTACTCTCCCATCATCATCTAGTTAATCCTGTTGGCTCTATTCCAGAAATGTCCCACAAAGTCAATCCTTTATCATTCTGTTTGTCTGCAATGGCTTTTTTTTTTTGAGTTGGAGCCTCACTCGGTGGCCCAGACTGGAGTGCAGTGGCCGCTCCCGGCCACCACAGCCTCGACCTGTTGGGCTCCGGCGATCCTTCCGCCTCAGCCTTCCGAGTAGCCGAAATTGCAGGCCTGCGCTACCACGCCCAACTGATTTTTTGATTTATTGTAGAGATGAGGTCTCGCTGCCCAGGCGGGTCTCCAACCCGTGGGCTCAGGCAATCCACTCACCTCAGCCTCCCAAAGGCGCGGGATTACAGGCTGAGCCACCGAGCCTGGCTCCTGCAATGGCTTTTAATGGATCTGTCTGCCTCAGTTCTCTTTTCAGTCAAGTTCAGACTCCACAGGCTGCAGACAAAAGAATCATGTGACAGTGGGCCAATAGCAGTTGCCAGTCTCAGACTTCTCCTGACTGAAGACAGCCAATAGTTGATTTTGTATCTCCTCCAAACTTGTTAACGACTGGAGGAACTATTGCACTATTGGCTCAGACTGACTAATGAGGAAGTGGCCTGAGACAGGCTTCTGGTAGGGCAGAAACTATAAGACTGACCTGGACACAGAAATAGACTGGCATCCCTGGGCTAGTCTTTCACCTCCCTTCCATGTTGTGGTCCCCAGGTCAACATCCAATAGCAGGAAAGACAGAGAAGGATGGACAGGGAGGCTTGCTATCCAAGAACCTGGAACCTGATCTTGTTTTACTGCCTGGTGCAAATGGTTTTCCTGATGTAACTTTTTTTTTCTTGGTGAAGAGTATTAGATCACCACTGTGTGTGCATGTGTGTGTGTGTGTGTGTGTGTGTGTGTGTGTGTGTGTGTGAGTGTGAGAACATATGTTTTAATCAGCAAATTCATAATGAGGAAAACTCAACTCACATGACCTGGAAGATACTAAGTCAAAATGAGACCAGGATTGATTTAATCTGTTAGCAAAACCTAAGAGAGAGCTCTTGAAACACTGGAAAGAGTCACTTCTCTGCTTAAAAATCTCAGTTTCCTCCCTATTGTCTGACCATTTATCCTGGGGTCAAAGCTTCTAACACTGGACGTTGGCCCCTCCCCAACCTGACTTAGGGTTTATTTCACCCCCTGCAGCCACACTTGGTCTTTGGCTAGGAAACAGCTCTCAGGATTTTGTGTCATGGCACATGTTGCATGATGTCCTTTGAGCACTTTGCCCTTCTTTTTCACCAAATATCAGCCCTGCTGTGAACTTCTTTCAGTTCTGTGTTAGAGAATATGTAGGATGCCCAGTTAATTTTGAATTTCGGATAAACAAGTACCTTTTAACGTATATGTCCCAAATAAATTATTCATTGTTCATCTAAAATTCAAAGGTAACTGAGTGCCCTGCATTTTTATTTGCTCAGTCCATCACCTTTACCTCTGACATTCCTTCTGCCTCAATGTTTCCAAGGCACAGTGCAGACAAACCTCTCACAGATTCTCTTCCATTGTGGTGATTTATCATTTTGTCAACTATGTATCTCTGAGGTAAGACCTAGGTCCACTCACTCACTTACTCAACATTTCTCAGTCATGTGCCGTCTTCCAGGTGCTGAGCTAGGTGCAGAATACCAAGACAGTTAATAGATCAGGTCCTTGCTCTAGAGCAAGGGTTGGCAAACTATGACCCTCAGCCAGATCCAGTCCACTGACTGTTTTGTATTGACCATGGAAACCATCATCTGCATTCCTTTTAGTACTGCGTGTGGTTTCTTCCACACTACAGTTGCAGAGTTTGTGGTCTCTTGGCCCACATAGCCTAATATATTTACTATCTGGCTCTTTAGAGAAAAAATGTGCCAAACCTGGTCTAGAGGCTCTTACAGTCTAGAGAAGGAAGGCAGACGTAAACAAATAGAAGTAAATTCATCTTTCATCTCTGAAGCCTCACATATGTCAGTGTGTGGTCTGGAGACCACCTTTATGCGAACCACCTGGAACCTGGCTGATGCTGATTTCTGAGCCTGGAGACTCTGCCCCTTTCACAAACCTTCCAGGTGATTCTTCTCACCAAAGTCTGAGCTGTTGCCTGCCACCCTGTCTGGGGTGTGGTCAGCCCTGATAAATGTTTCAATAAATAATTAGGCAGAAAGTGTCTGTTCATTGATAATATTTCAATTCTGTTTTTAAAAAACTGGAATTATTTGATACATAAAGCTAAAGTTTCAACCTATAGGCCTGTAAGTGGACTTTACAAAATTTACCACCAATCCAGGCATGGTGCTGCTGGACTTTTGCCAAAGAAAATGCTCACACAGATTTTGCTCCTCAGATGTCCTGCCTGACATCTTACTGGTTCTTAGGGTAGGTGAGAGACCACCTCCCATTCTTGAGCAGTGAAGCAGAACCATCCTTTAGTAAGAACGGTGGCTCCTACCTCAGGGTCCGTTGCCTGGAGCCACCCTGGACTGTGTCACTCACAGTCACATAATCAAAATAAGCAAACTGGTCCCTTCATGTCCCCAAGCTCAGAAAATGTCCTGTCTCCTTGTGGTGCAATGTGATGGGCCGACAGAAAATAAATAAAAGTGAATTCAACCCATTAGTATTTGGAAGGTAAACGTTTCCGAGAGAAAATAAAGTCTGTGACTACATGTTGAGACAGATGTTCACACTTGCTACTCTTGTTAAAGTACTTAAGAAAATAAATTCAAGATAAGAGAGGCACAGGCATTCCTGGGGCCTGTGTGTTCTCAGCTCTTCAAGTCCTTGAAAACAGTCTTCAAAAAATAAAGCGCATAAAATATTGAAATAAATTTCCTGGCAATTCACCTAAGTTTTCTTGTTAGAGCCAAATTATTGGGGCAAATGGGATTTTTAAAAACTTGGGTTATCTGTATAATTAATTACTTTAATGACCCTCTTTGTTTCACACACAAAAATTTAACGTTCTGCTGATGGGTGCATGAGTGGAAGTATTTGCATCACACTTTGTACCAACAGCAATGAACTCAACCCGTTTGCATTTGTTTCTCCTGTTTGGGTTTAGGTACAGACACACAAAAGAGTTTAACTGCAATCATTCTAAGATAATTGAAATATCTGGGTTTCACTGGATGCTTCAAATTTTCCTGTGACAGACACCAACTTTCTTAGTCTAGTCTTTCCATTTGACATATAAAGTTATTGGTCACAGACATGCTTATTCAAGTGATTGTTGACATATTTTAAGTGAAATGACATTGCATGAACAATTCAGCTTTACAGTATGTAAGTAAATGAGAAATGCTTCCTCTCCAACAAGATTTGTAGAAAAAAATAAACCCACAAATATCACTGTAACTTATAATCTTTGAATTTTTCAAAATCCCCAAAGTCTGTGCTTTATAATTTCTTTGATTCATATATTTATGTTTGTCAAATGTACTATATTCTAGCACTTTATAGAATATTTTCCTATGCTTGATCTTATTTGATTTAAAACTTTTCTAGCGTAGTTATTATATGTTCATATTCAAGTACTCAACATGATTTTTTCTTCTAAGTACATTTGCAATGAGTTAATGTTTCTATTTTTGTGCTTCTGTCACTTATTGAAACACACCAGAAAAGAAGCCTGAATTAAAAATTGTTTTATCACTTTTTGTTTTTTTTAGAAAGGAGCCTTAGAATTGGTTACTAATTGCACCAGCATGGATCTTTTTAGAAGGTTAACGCCCTTTGTAGGTGAATCATTAAAAGAGGCCAAATGAATTTCATGTGCAAATCTGAAGTTTACCAAGAAGAAAATAAATCCTTATGTAATCATGCCGAGAAGAGATCAGGTGTTGTTATACAGCTAGGACACAAAATAAATATAAAAGTCAGGGCCCCCTTTCCATCCAGCTGTTTCTTATTAATAAACTCCATCCATCATAAATTGCTGGGAAAGCCGGCCAGATGTTTGCAACCCACTCCACTTGTTCCCTTGGTCACTCCTGCAGGAGTTGCAATTTAGCTAATTTCACTACAACAGTAGCTTGATGGAATTAAAGACTCTTGATGGAATTAAAGATTAAAGCGTATTTTTAATGCTATTAAGTCATTAAGGATTTTTAGGAGACCAGAAATGTTCCTTCATTGCCGTAAAGAGGGTAACATTCTCCTAACACAAAAAAACCAAGGAGCTGTTTTCACAAAAAAGAGTTAAAGTACCCAGTGATGAAATACAATTCTCTGACATCAATTATGAAAATCAGTAAAGAAGGCTGCCACATCCGCGGTGCTTTCTCTGCTTTTTCTTGATAGAAGGAAAGATCACGGCAGAGTCAACAGGACTGGGCTTGCTTAACCAAAGCAATAAACTATCCATGTCAGAATTGCATTTTAAAAGACGTTCTAAACAATCTTTTTTTGGCCGAAGTCTGTTTCTGAACCCAATTTACCTAATTCCTGAGAACAATAAAGGCTCAATAAAGAATTTTGCCCACCTAACCGCTTTAAAATAACATACAGGTATTGGTTCACGAATCTTTCAACAGCTCATTCCTGTGAGCAAAATATGAGGCCAGTGCAGGAAGACAGGGACTGAAAGAGAATCTATGGGCAACCAAGTTGCTGAAACCAAAACCAAAACAAAATGATAATAGCATCAGAAGGCATTTTACTAGTTGAATGGATCAGAAAATATTCTGAATCTTCTTTCCCGAGGCTAGGCCGTGTTCAAGGTCTGCTTGGGTTCAAAATGACCTGTGTTTAGGGTGTTTCCGACCCTGCGGAGCTGGCTTGACTTCATCCTGGGAACTTCCCCAGTACCTTGAGCAGGCCTGGGCTCCTTTTAAGTCTTTCAACAACCCCTCTGGGAGCACCAGGCAAGGGTGTGTGTGAAGACCTTCCACGTGCTCCGAGACCGTTTATTTAAGTTTGGTTTTACTGTTTAAGTACCACAGCAGTTAACAATCAGATTTAGAGACAAGTCTCATAAATCAAGACAATAGCTTTTAAACTCCCCACTCCCTCTGTTCTGGTAACAAGGAGAGAATAGGGCACCACAAGAAGGTGTTGTGTTCCTGTCATAAAGCCATTTGAGGAACCCCAAAGTTGCCACTCACTCAAGACAGTGAGATGTTCTTGGAAGGTGACAGGGAGGTGGTGGTCAGAAAGAGGGGTATTCTGTGTGGGGATCACGTTAAATCAGATGCTGGGGATCCAAAGCACTTGTTTGCACAGATCTGGAATGTTTCAGGAACTTTGAGGAGCCCTCCGGGAAAATAGACCCAAAAGAGAGTAACAAAGCCATTATTGAAGGTTGCAGGAGTAAGAGGGCTGTGCATGCTCCTGGTCAAAGGCTTCCCTGTGGCCACTGTCACAGATAAATATTTTAAGAGCCCAGATAGGCAGGTGAGGATAATATTTTTTGTGTTTGCCTGGAAGGCGTGCAGATCATGAATTGTATCCATTAGGCCTGGGAGTGTTAGGTGTAGCAATCCAGGCATGTATCTGAATGAAAATACCTAAACCTGAATTGCACCCCACATCTTTATATTAAAAAAATGAATTAAAAAAAAGAAAAGAAAATACAACTGGACCCTGGACTGGCTTTGGCAAAATAAGGAAATTTTGTCCCACGGATGCTTGGCCTATGGCTAAACCCACTTTATGGACATGCTTGTTTGGGGCTGTCATGATGTGAAGCATTCTGACTGAAACCTTGATTTTTGACGTGATCCAATTAGCATGCCTGGTCTTTTGAGGTCCTTGGGGACTCAGGATTCTAGTGACCAGAGGCAATGGAAAGTTCCCATTTTGAACTGGAAGTAAACCAGATGTTGAGTATGCAACTGGCTGTGTTGATCCCAGTTCTCATGAGGATGGCTCCTTGCAGATGCGTGGGCTAATCAAAGCCAACTGGCTGTCTGGTTTTACACAGACCTGGTTCTCTTGTCTATCCCTTAGCCCCCACCAAAAATGACTCAGCCTTTAAACAAGTTTGATCGCAGCTCAACTTGAGTATGCGTTCATCTTTTACTGAGCTCCTACTATGTGTCAGGCACCATGCCAGTCACTGGAGGTATGCATGAGATGGTCTCCTCCTTAATATGGCCTTTAAGACCACGTGCATCATCTGGGCTCCGCCAGTCTCATGCCTTTTGTACTGTAATTACATGGTTTCAGGACCTCTGCATGTGTTGCCTCTCTGGAATATACTTTCTCTTGCTCTTTCTAGAGCTGCATCATCTCGTCTTTCAGGACGCAAATGCCTTTCCTGATCACCTCTTCTACAGTAGATTCCCTACCTAGTGATCCAAAAATCAACAACGGTAATAGTAATTGTTACATTTTAACCCTACTTATCCTATTGTTCTCTTTATAGCCCTTTTCACAATTTATAATTATTATGTTATGTTTGTTTGCCCAGTAGAGCATATTGGCTAAGAGTGTGAACTCTGGGGTCAGACTGTCTAGACTCAGATCTTGACTCTGCCACTCCCTGGCTCTGTGCCTGTCATTAAAACCCCAATGCCTCAATTTCTTAATCTTTAAAATGGAATTGATAACAATAGTTTTCTTTTAATATCAGTTTAATTAAATCTGTCAGTTTCTCTCTTGTAGTTTGGATCATTTGCTTAAAACAACAACATATCAAAAACTTGTACTCTGAAACTATGATTATTTACACAGCTATGTATCTTTATTAAGTGGAGCAATTTTCAACTGTAAAAATACGAGATTTTGTTTGCCTGTACAAATATATAAAAATAGTCCAAGATTTGAGAAAAGATAGTTACTTTTTTCCCCCTCAAGCTCACTAAGCATAGCCTGAGGTGTGCATGGCTCATGGGCCCATATGTGCAAAACATCTGAATTTAGGTGGTTCAACTTAATCCCTGAAAAATTGGCTATTTCTATTATAATAATTTACTAGTTTGAGATAATGAGAAGAGACAGGGCAGTTAACACTTCTCAAACACAGCAGGTGTCAACGATACTAATGAACCATAACTTATCTCGGTCTCATTATTGAAAACTGTAATGGATATTATGATGAGCAGCTTAAAACAGAAGTCAATAATTTTAAAAAATTAGGAAGCATTGTAAAAGAAGTGTAAAAATTTGTTGGTAATAGATAACTGTTTCACAAGAGAAGGCATATGTGTAAAGTATTTTTGAAAGACAAATGTAGTGAAAAGAGATCATTTAGTTAAGAACTGAGAAAGTGGTTAGCACGTGATCGCATGGTGGCTGTGGTTATGGGAATGACATATTTCTAGTACTTTCACAAGTATTCTAGAACTTCCTTTGTTCCTTAATGTAACTATCTTAAATAATCCATGTTGTGACTCTTAAATGATGCATATATATCATCACGGTATCAGATAATGGGGAAATCCAGCATTCTCTTCCTGCCACTAGCTTGCTAATAGCTAATACTGTTGGCAGTTGGTGTTTGTTGAATTAAGGAGTCTAGTTAATTGAGTTTCTGTATGTACAGATTCTGAATATTCAGGGTCTGCACCCAGTGAAATTCATGGAACATTAATGTTCTGTTGAACAGAACTCCATTCTTAATTCTGAAATTATTTTAGTTGCTCATAATTTCTTGCATTCATCAAAGCAATCATTTTGATGAGGGTAGAACTGGTTGGTAGATATTTCCACTTGATATATTGGACAAACCTATTGTTGCTGAAACTAGATATAGATTAAATGGTGATAGAGTAGTTAGCACTTAGTGAGGTAAGTATCAGTATTAGTTTCAGCCTATACATGAGGTAACTGAAGCCCAGAATTGTGAAGTAACTTTCATAATGACACTCTGTAAGTGGAGGTGCTGAGGAAATCTGGCTCAGAATTCATGTCTTTAAATCACTACATTCTATTGCCTTTTGATCTGGACAATCATTTTGGTGAAGGGTATGTATGTAGGGGAGTTGGATAAAAAACTACTTGAGTATTAGCAAAATCTGATATTGATATACATGTCTGTTTTTACAAGATGTATACAAGTATTTCTGCATGTGTTTGTAGGGGCCAGATTTTCTCAAATGGGTAAGATTATATCTCTCACTTCTGGCTAGAAATTTATTATTAGTTATTAAAAATTTGGGGTTGTTTGTCTCCTCTGGTAATTTTTTTTCAAATACAAATATCTTTGGAAGAGGAACAACGTGTCATGAACTAAAACTTCAAATGCCCACAATAATTTGTTTTTGAATCAGATTTCTTCTGTCCATAATGCACTATTTAAACCAGAGGTATCTTAAGACGTTGGACAAACACTTCTAAATTCATGAAGTTGATTCTCACTGAAACCTTTTACATAGTAGCTTAACAATTAAAACAAGTAAAAATTATTTAACTCTTGTTATGGGCTAAAAAATATATACTGTAATATGAAGGAATCAAAAGAATTCATTCTTACTCAAAGGCTTGCTTACAGATGTATGAGGAATTGCAATGCATGCCAGTTGTCACCACAAATTGAAAGTATTGTTATTTCTTAGAATGATAGCTACTTATTTCTCTGAGTGTCTTTAAGTAAACATTTTAATAAAGTGAAACATATAGAAAAGTGATAAATCATCAGTGTATAGTTTGATCAACTTTTACAAAATGAACACACCCATGTAAGCAAACAGTTGTAACTAGCATGCAGATCAAGAAATAATATTCACCCAACATCCCCCCAGAATTGCCTCTCCTGTCTCTTCCCAGGCATGTTCTCCAAAGGTCAATTACTCATACTCTCAAATGTTTTTACCCTCAGTTCATTTTGCTTGCTTTTGCACTTTCTATAACTGGATTCATACGGTATGTGTTCTTTGGGTGGATGGTTCAATCTGATGGCAAAATTCATTTATGCAATTGAGTGTAGCAGTATCTTTTCACTGCAATACAATATTCCATTTGGGGGTTCAATGTACTATATATGTTGATAATATAAAGATAGTTTCTATATCTACATTTATAGCTGTACCTTTATCTATAGGCAAGTTAGTTATTTTATTAAGTTCGTACATCATTTTGTCAAGGTCTGGCGGCAGGCGGGGGTGGGGGGGTGGGAGGAAGGACTGGGGGAGGGAATCTGGTTGTTCTGTCTATCACTGAGAAAGATATGACAATGTCCCAATTATAGTCCCTATTAGAATCTACGTGATGGTGGATTTGAGTGTTTTTCCCTTTGGATCTATCGGTTTGTGCTTTAGATATTTTGAAGCTGTTATTAGATGCTTACAGATTTAGAATTACATCTTACTTATGAATTGACATTCTTATCATTATAAAACATTCCTATTTAATAATTATCTTGACTTAAAGTTAGTTATTATCTTAGTTGCTTTTGCACAGTATATTTAGTATTTTAAAAAAAATATTTTTTCCAAAATGTACTATAAATTTTCTGTGTCTTATATTTGAGGGGTGTGTGTGTTTTGTTATGGGCTAGAATATATATATATTTATAGCTTATATATACATATAAAATATATACATGTCTTTTAGTGAAAATATGTAGACTAGACCATTTACATTTAATGTGATTATTGATGTGTTTGGATTTATATCTTTATATGTATCTGTCATGTATTTTATATTTTGCTCACTTTTTTGTGTTTCTTTCTTTTTACTTATACATTCTTTACTCTCCTTTTGGTGTCTAATGTAGATACATACATCTTAGACTTATTGGAGTTCAATTTAAAGTAGTACATTTCCTCCTTCAGAAAATGCTGTCTTCCTCTGTCTTTTAACTGTTGTTGTGCATTTTCGTTTCACATAAATGTTAATTCCCAAGAAATATTATTATTGTTATAGCTATTTAGGTTTACCCACATAGTGACCCTTCCCATTTCTCCTCATTTCTTCTTGCATTAGTGTGTTTCCACCTGGGATCATCTTTCTTCTGCCTTAAAATAAAACAAAACAAAAACAATTCTGTGTAGTATTCCTTTAATATTGTTCTGTGAATGATTAATTCTTTTCATTTTTGTTATCCTAGAAATGTCTTTGCTTTACCTTCATTGTTTTTAGTTTTTAAATATTTTTTATTGAAGTATAGGTTGCATTCAATAAAGTGCGCAAATTTCAAGTTTATGGCTTAGTTTATTTTTATATATGTACACGCCTGTTTAACCACCACCCGGATCAAAATATAGGACATTTCTAGCACCCCAGCAGACTATTTTGGTGCAACTCCAAATCTAACAACTGCATCCCCAGAGGCACTCTGACTTTGTATTGGTAGGTCAGATTAATTTTACCTCCTGAGAAATGCTTAATATAAATGGAGTCAAACATCAGGTGCTCTTTTGTTTCTCCCTTCTTTGGCTTAACGTGGTGGCTGTGAACTTCATCTGTGTTGTTGGGTATAGCGGCAGTTTTCTGTTTTTATTACTTTCTAGTATCCCATAATCTGATAATACCACAATGTATCTGTTCTATTGCAGATGTCACTTGCATTGTTTGCTTTCTGTAAATGGTGCTTTTTTCAATATTTTTGCTTATGTCTTTGGAGATCATAGTGCGGTAATTTTGTGCATAGACTTAGAAATAAAACTGCTGAGTCATGGTGTAAAGTCTGTCCTTAACTTTAGTAGATCATGTGGAAGAGATTCCTATACGATAATACCATTTGACATTCTGACCACTGGTGCACCATATCTTCATGAGCACTTAGAGTTGTTAGTATTTTACCTTTCAGCCATTCTGGTAGATGTGTACCGCATCTCATTATGGTTTTATTTTGAGTTTCCCCGATGATCAATAATGATAAACAACATTGCAAGCACTGATTTGTCTTTTGTGAGTGCCTGTTGTTTCTCTTGCCCATTAAAAATGGTTTGTAAGCCTGTTTCTTGTTGCTCTCTAGGAGTTTTTTATATACTCTGGATACAAGTCCTCTGTCAGATGTGTAAATATCTTCTTCTAGTATGCTGGCTTTTTACTCTATATTTTTTTGTTTGGGTTTTGAGGCAAGATATTGCTATATCACTCAGGCTACTTTGGAACGCCTAACCTCAAATGATTCTCCTATCTCAGCCTCCCAATAGGTAGGAGTCACTACACTAAAGCTTAATTTTTTTTTTTGAGAAAGGGAAGCTATTAATTCTATTGAAGTTCAATATATCAATGTTTCCTTTTATGGCAGTGCTTTTTATATCTGCTTAAGAAATGTTTGCTTATCCCCAAATCATATTATACTTATGTTTTCATATAGAAACTCTGCTGTTTTATATTTCACATTAAATATAAGGCCCATCTTAAATTAATTTTTGTGTAGGGTATGAAATTCATTTTTTTCCACATGAATATTCAATTTACTTAACACAGCTTACTGACATCTCTTTTTTCCATTGTACCTCAGTAGCATTCCCATAAATCAGGTGATCATATATGTATGTGACTGGTATGCTGCCCCATTCTATTGGTCTATTTGTCCACCCTTGCACTAGTACATTCTGTCTTAAGTACAGTAGCTTCATAATAAAACTTGATGTCTTCTAAGTAAATTCTTCAATTCTGTTAGTCAAGATTGCTTCTAGGCCTTCATGTTGATTCTCCTGTCAATAGAAATTCAATGTATCAACTTCCACAAAAATGCTTACTGGGATTCATTTAGGATTGCAGTAAATCTATGGATTATTTTTGGGAAAGCTGACATCTTAACCATATAGTTTCCTAATTTCTGAGCATGGCAATCTCTCCATTTATTGAGATCATCTTTAACTTCTTTAGACAATGCATTTTGTAGTTTCACTGTAGAGTGTTTGCACATCTACTGTTTTATTTGTGACTAGGTGTTTGGTGGTTTTGGTATTTTTGAATTGGTATATAAATATTTTAAGTTTTATTTTGGAATTATTTGTTTGGCCTTTTCTTTTGAAAGTTATTTTTGTTGCATAAGCAACTCTAGTTTGGCACTTTTTCAACACCTGAAAGATTTCATTTCATTTCTTCTGACTTTCCTTGTTTGTCCTAGAAAATTAGCTGTCTGTCTTATCAGTTTTTCTTTTTTGCCCCCTCAAAGATAAACTGTCTGTCTCCCTGCCCCAATCTTCATTAATGTTTTCTGTTTGTTTTTGGATTTGGCTATTTGACTATCATGTGCTCAGACATGATTTTTCTTTGCACTTCTCCTCCCTGGGTTCGTAGCATTTCTTGAATCGGTGGCTTAATGTTATTTCTCATTTTGAAAAATCTTCAGTCATTATCCCTTCAAATATTACTTCTCACCCGTTTACTTTCTCCTCTCTTTCTGGAGCACCAATTATGTATATTTTAGACCTTTGCATTATGTCCTATATCCTTTTCAGATTGTTTTCTGTACTTTCCAACCTCCCTTTTCTCCATTCTTCCATCTTGGTTGTTTTCATTCGTATCTCAATTACTCTAATTCTCTCTTTAGCTGTGTCTACTCTTCTATTCTGAGCTCTTTACTGAGTTCTCAGTTCTGTTATCTTATTTTTCTAAAATGTCAATTCATTTCTGTTCTAGAATTTCCACTCAAAATATATTTTAGTTTCCTCCTTTTTTCTTAAACATATCAATTACAATTATTTTAAAGACCGTGTCTGATAATTCTTATATCTGGGTAAGCTATAGTTCTGCTTTCATTGTGAATTTTTTGTCTTTGTTATGTTTCTTGATATTACTAGGTAATATTTAATTGTATGCCAGGTATTTCTGTATGAATTTTGCAGAAGCTTTGCATAATGTTATCTGCTTCAAGGAGGAGAGAGTACACCCTGTTCTTGGGCAAGCAGCAGAGGGGCCTATTACTTCAGGCAAATCAGGGACGAATCCTCCCCTGATGTTCTCCTGTTTTGAGGATGTCATCCTCTAGGGTTCTCAAATGAATGCCTAGGGTGTTTTCTAGAGCTGCAACTGTTTGTGGGTCTGAAACTCAGTGTTTTGCCTTTTTATCATTTTGAGATAGCAAAAAATTCAATTCTGTTCTTAAGCCCCTCTCTGCTTGGCTTCTTAGTTGTTTTTTGTTTGTTTTGTTGTTGCTGTTGTTTTGTTCTTTTGGTGCAACTTAACCAGAAAGTGGCTATAGAGAGAAATCACTGAGTTTGGGGCTCACTTCCCTGTGCCCTGTTTTTCTCTGAAGTCTTGTCTCCCAATCCCTGACTGCCTTGAATTCAAAGTTCTATTTCCCCATCTGTGAGACTGCTGCCTAAACTTCGCTGCTCCTCTACTTTGTAGTACCCTCTTTGCTTCTCAGCTTCTTACTCCACATTAAAAACTGGCAAATGTTTCAAGGAGAAAAAAGTTGTGCAGGAATTTGGGCTCACTTCAGTGTACTTTCCTTCTCTCAGAGGCATGCCTTCTCAGGTTCTACCTGCCTTGGATGCCTTTAAACATGTGGTTTTTGTATTTCATCTGACTTTTCTAGTGAACATTCCTGCTGAGATCTACTACAAGATATGCCACCAAGAGTTGGAAGATTTTATCATTTTTAAATTTTAATAAACACATGCTACAGTCTCCAACCAATCCAAAGTAAAAGAAATAAAGCAATATTTAATAAAATAGAACAATATATGACTACCTTTATATTATTTTCTCTATATGTTGGGATGTATAATAGCTTTTGGGATTTCCTCATATAAGACCACTTCAGGTTTGGGTCTTGCTTATGTTAAATAGGAAAAGGAAGATTAAAATCTTACTTAACTATTTGTTTGGATGAAAAACTTTCAGTATCTGGAAATGCTGACATTACTACAATGAGGTCACAGGTATAGGAAAGCAAGAATTCATCTCCATCTCAGTTCTGTCATATGCCAGTATGCTGTGGTATAGGCACTGATATCAGTTACAGGCTGAGGTGAGTTCCATTGCTTGGAGTTAGCATCACTTTTTCTGCAACACAAATATTTCAGTGGCTCAGGAGGTCTACAACTGCCAATCACTTCTGCAGTCATCAGAAAGGGAAGCTCCATTTTAAATTGACAATATTTTAAAAGCTGTCAAATAACAGCCAGAGGGATAGGAAGTATGTCTGTCAGAGGGCACTTCACCTTTAGAAAATAAACGCCCACTTTAGATATAGCAAAGGCAAAAAGTACCATTTTCCATTCTTTTAATAAATATTATATAGTAGCTATGCATGTTCAGGTGCTCTGAGAGATACAGAAGGAATCAAAACATTATCCATAGCAACGTCTGCATCTTAACACTTTATAGAGTAACCAGGACTCAGCTCACTAGTTAAAACAGTCTGCTGTTAAGGGCAAAACTATTTACTGTACGAGGTAAGTGCTCTGGGTGATTGGCCAAGGGGGAGATCTATGCCATGTGGAGGAATCTGTGAGGACTTCCTCGGGGAAACAGGTCTCATTGATAGCAATGCTCAGCAGCTCATAGCCACTGCTTCCAGGGATGAAATGGTACCTACCTCTGCTCCATAATTTCTCTGGTTCTTTCTTCCTTTTTTGATTCTGTGGTCTGAACAACATTTGACAGCAAGTTGTCACTTTAGCATTCTGTGGTTTATTCTTGGGAAAATGTATCTTCAGTGCAGATGGATGCAATGAGATGTCTTCCTAGGTTTTCTTTTCCCTTAGATCATGTATCTTTGCCCTCAAGAATAAACACTCACCTGCACCACACCTCCCCTTTCCTTGGGAGTCAGCAGTTGCCAGAAGAAGAATAAAAGGCAGGAGCAATCAGAGAAAGAACCAGGGCCCAAGCTGCTTGGGCACTGTTGCTCAGAGCTTTGAAGGAGTTTCAATAAATTGGTGTTGTCGAGAAAGAATGCTGTTTCATCATTTCCTCCCCTTTTCTTGTTGGCGTCATGAATTTTTCCAGAAGGCAATGGCTAGAACTTTATGGAAACCAAATGAAATGTTGGATGAGAGAAATAAAAGAGAATTGATCAGAATATTAATTCATCTCATCTATATAGTTTAGTAGTTTAGATTTCCCCTTGGAATCCAAAGGGGATTTGTTATTTAAGGCTTATGTTAACTTGTCAAGTTGCTTAGCCCCAGAAATAGTTCTTTTAATAGGTTAAGGCTCCAGGAAGGAGACATCCTGGGTCTAAAGGGAGAGAACAAGCGTGAAAGAGACAGGACTGTGAGCCGATGTGGAAGGCAGGCGGGACATAGCAGGAATTCACGTTATTTTGTTGAGCTGATTATTGCAATTGAGTGGCATTTTGCATGCGATGATCCTGTACTCTTACGTGCCTGGGAGTGAATGTGTCCTTCCTCTGGCCATATTTTGTACATTGGACAGCTGTTAGAATGAGGACTACAGCACTCAGGAGATACCCACACCCATCTCCACCTCTGGGAAACTTTCAGCCACTCCCATGGTGCCTTTGGGGACACGATGGAGAAATGGGAGCTAAGAGTTGAAGGACACTACCCAAAGAGTTGGCATTAGGACATTGAGCCCTACTGGAGGAAGTTTCCAGAGTATGCACACGGTTCAAGACTTCAGCCCTTGCCTTCACTTGGTTTCACATTTTAACTAAAGGTTCAGAGGAAGATATCAATGGCATCTATAGCCTAGGAGTGTGCAAGCTTATACTGTAAAGGACCACATGGTAAATATTTCAGGTTTTGCAGGCTGTATGGTCTTTGTTACAACTATTCAACTGTATTGCTATAGTTCAGAAGTAGCCATTTGCTAGTAAACACATGAGCTGTGCTGCACTCCAATAAAACTTTATTTTTGAACACTAAAATTCGAATACAATATCATTTTTATTTAATCATGAAAAGTTATTCTTTGTTGGAGTTTCTCCCCAATCATTTAAAAATGTAAAGTCAATTTTTTAATTTTTTAATTTTTTTTGAGTCAGAGTCTCACTACATTGCCCAGGCTGGAGTGCAGTAGCACACGCACGGCCACCCCAGTGTCGACTTGCTGGGCTCCGGCGATCCTTCTGCCTCAGCCTTTGGAGTAGCAGGAATTATAAGTGCACGCTACTATGCCTGGCTAATTTTTTGGTTTATTGTAGAGACGAGATTTCACCAAGTTGTCCAGGCTGGTCTCGAACCCCTGGGCTCAGGCAATCCTCTTGTCTCCGCCTCTCAAAGTGCTGGGATTACAGGCTTGAGCCACCTGTGTGCAGCCATAAAGTCAATCTTAGCTTGGGGAGTGTACACAAGGAAGTAGTAGGGGGCTTTGACTGCAGGGTATAGTCTGCCAACCTGGAATGTAGGCACTAAGAGGCTTTGGAAAGATTCCTGTTACAGTTGATGATAGATTCAAGATCCCTGAGAAACTTGAGCACATAAAATAATGGCCCAAATCTAATAAAATAAAATGTGGTAGAGCTCATTTGGCAAATATTCATTCAGCATCTACTGTGTGTCAAGCACCGTTCTTGTCTCTGTCTACACAGTAGTGAACGCTATAGTCAAAGTCCTGCCCTCAGGAAATTATGTTGCTTTGTACGCTGAAGACAACTAGTTATCACAGTTCAGCCTGGGCCCTTAAGAGCAAAACACCTGACCAGGCTCAGTGGCTCAGCCTTTAATTCCAGCACTTTGGGAGGCCGAGGTGAGTGGATTGCCTGAGTCCATGGGTTCAAGACCAGCCTGGATAAATTGGCGAGAACTTGTCTCTCCAATAAACAAAAAATTAGCCGGGCATGGTAGCACGTGCCTGTAGTTCTGGCTACTTGGAAGGCTGTGGTGGAAGGATTGCTGGAGCCTATCAAGTCGATGCTGGAGTGTCCAGGAGCATGCCACTGCACTCCAGCCTGGGCGACGGAGTGAGACTCCAACTCACAAAAAAAAAAAGAAAAAAAAAGAGCAAAACACCTTTTGCCTTTGGAGATATTGACAAGATTCTACTCAGGTTTAAGATGAACCCGCACGAATACAGGATGAGAGCCATATCTTGTTTGGGGTCTCAGTTGACTCAGTGTGAGTCAGTGGTGTGTTGCAGCTGAAATTAAGGTAGCATGACCTTAAGCTGTGGTAACAGCAATAAAGTGTTTGAAGCAAAGGGTGTGATCTTCCATTTCATCTCTGGCTGCTCAAGCCTTACCTTGAATATTGATCCAGAAATGGTGTGATTGCTCCTGTTTATTTATGAGGGCTTGCTTTGTGCCAGACATGAGATTGGGTAAGAGTTTCTCAGGAATACTGTAGCAACTGAGTCTGGGCTGTTGCCAACGGCCCTCCCTTTATTTGTGATGCTATGGTACAGACAGGAAAAAAAATGTGAATTCAGAGGGGTCTGGAAAATCATGAGGGTTACAAAATCACAGATAGTACTGAGAGTTTCCAAGCTATGTCTCTGTGAAAGAGACTGATATGAGGACATAGCTGGGCCCTTCCACCATCAACATCTCAGGGCAATTGTTGGCAACAGAATAGTGAGCTGGGCATGTCCTCGTTCAACCAATTTAGGCAATTTCTATTTTCTGAGAACCTTTTAGAAGTAGAATAGACCCTAAGTTATCTGCTGGTGGGATTATTCATTATTTTGACACTTTCTCATTACCGTTGTGCAGTGGATAATAGTGTTCATAATTATGACCTTGAGACACTAAATATATTATTATTTTTTCTTTTTTTATTATAAAGATGTAGGGTACAAGTCAGGGTTAGGTATACAAATAAATATACTATTAAGGAGTAAATAGTGTTTAATATCATCTGGATATTAAGTATGTAATACTATGTTTCAATTGCTTTAAAATGGTACCTTGGATATGATAAACACAACTCTTTATTAACCAGAATGTTTGATTATCAAGCATTCCTTTAGTCTTCAACCAACTCAGATAACAGATCACAAGTCTCCTTTTACATGGCTGTAGAAAGGAGTTACTGGTGCGGAAATAAGCCATCTCTTGCCCTGAAAGATCTGAGATGCAACATTTTCAACCTATGTATCTTCTGAAGGGGCTGGTGAAGTGTGAGGGACTCTGAATATCAATCCTTTGAGAACCTAACATATTTCACAAATTCTAAGATGTGTGTTTTTTCCCCTCAATATTTTTGAAATAATGATGCATCTTAGAATCAATGGTGTCTTAACCATTTGAAGTTTGCCCTCCCTCCCTCCCTTCCTTCCCTCCTCTTTCTCTCTTTCTTTCACATAAAAATACATCTTTCAATTAATAGAATTTTACATTTGATAAAATATGGAATTTAAAAATAAACTATTTTACTATTTTTTTCTTTGAGTTGGAGTCTCACTTTGTCTCCCAGATTGGAGTGCAGTGGCACGCTCCTAGCCACAGCAGTCTCGACCTGCTGTGCTCCAGCGATCCTTCCGCCTCAGCCTTCGGAGTAGCTGGAACTACGGGCGCGGGCTACCACGCCCCGCTAATTTTTGATTTATTGTAGAGACAAGGTCTCGCCAAGTTGCCCGGGTGGGTCTCTAACCCACGGACTCAGGCAATCCACTCGCTGTGGCCTCCCAAAGGACTGGGATTACAGGCTGAGCCACCAAGCCCAGCCCTATTTTACTCTTAATGGTGGTAACTTTGCAGTGGGCTTTGCAGGGATATTGATGGCCATAATCTCCATTACTCCTTTCCCAAAGCTACCCCAAGTAATAATAATGATGATGATGATAATAATAATAATAATGATATTCCTTAGCATGGAAAATTGATGTTTTCTCAATCTTATGTAAAGCATGAATAAAAGCTATTTATTTTTATTTACTAGTAACAAAAATGCTAATAAAAAAGAACAATATGTTTGCTGTGCAGATGCAGCTTTAACAAGTTTTTGTCCCCATTCAAGCCAGATTGCTGATCCTATGATTCTTCTGTATTAAAAAGTCAGTGGTGCCATTCCAAAAGAGAAGCAATTTTATTTTGAGTATGTCTCTGCATTTTTGAATGAAGCAGCCGCTAAATCCCTTTTTCTTCGTCAGCATACTTGCTTGCAATGCATAACAGAGTCTAGATGAAAGTAATATTTTTATTTTAGACCAAGACAACTTTTTGGTCACTTGCTAACTCATAGATTCACTGGATAAGAATGTGCCGCTAGTCTTTTCATTTAAATCAAGACCAGAAGGCTTTGGTAAAAGGATCATTCTGCACTTGGTCTAGAGGCAGGGGAGACCCCATTCTCCAAGTTAGATCTCTAAGAGTGAGCAGAGTGGTTGGTGTGACTGGGATTTAAATGCTTTCGACACATTTTCCTTCTGTTTTTCATTCTGGGTAGTTCCTCTCAGAGTTCAAAGACTCTTTCAGGGCTGTAGAAACTTAGTGATATATGACTATCTCTAAGTTTGTCCTACTTTCTGCTTTTAACAGTAATCAAACCTCATTCCTCAATTTAATTTGGCTACACAGGGCTTGGATTCTAACTATAAGGGATTTCTTGTGATGTCAGGGAGACATAATCCTGCATTTCTTAGCCTTCTCAATGGAGGGAATAAAGAAAGTTGACAAGCTTTAAAAGACGAGATTGTTTTGTCTTTCTCTTTGCTTTATATTTGAAGTTAGTTTGTACAGTCTAATAATCATCTGCTTTCTTTTCTGCGTCTTTGGTCAAAAGCTTTGTGTAGGAAAAAATACAAAGTAAAAGACATATTCATGGAAAGATCTGCTTAACCAGACATTCTGCAACCTTCTGTTACTTTGCTGTATAGCATTTCAATGTCTAGTCTGGAAAAAAATGACAAAATCTATAATTTTAACATTTCATTCTGTCAGTTCTTTTAGCTCCAATTTGTTATCAGGCAGCTTTGCAAAATTACAAACACAACAAAAAAATTATGCAGTAATTCAAATGGAGACATTAGCATCATTTTTTGTTTGTGCTACTAAATATTCCAGGTCTTTTGTTTTTCTTTTTTGCACAAATATTTAGTTAATATTTTAAAGAGGCTTTAGGGATGTCTGATTTTTTATTTTTAAACTACGAGAGGGAATACCCTGAGCCCTTCCCAAGAGTCTTCATGGTAACCCCAGTCTGAGACTATCTCCTACCTGAGAAGCAGTTAGAAATCAGCTCAAGAAACTTCACTTTCATCATTGAAGACCTTACTCCTGTACATGGAAGCTATTCCTCTTAAAACTTTTGTCCAGCAAAATATTTCTTGTCTACCGGAAACTGAAATGTTAATTTTAGTAAACAGAATCATATCACCTGTGTCTGCCCACCTGTCTTCGTCTCTCTTCCTTTCTTTCATTTGGCAGCCCTGAGCACAGCACAAAATTATTTTAATTCCAAGAACAGTTTCTCCCACCATAATATATATTTCATAAACTCTTTAATTATTGTTCTTAAAATAGTCATTTTCTTTCCATAAGGTAACATTTGCTTGCCATTTGTTATAGAAATGGCAAAAAAACAAAACAACAACAACAAAAACCCAAAAGTAGAATGAGAAAAATAAATTTCACCCAAATTTCCACTTTCCAAATGCTGAAGTTTCGGTGTACTGTTTCCATTTGGCGTCTTTTTTGGGGGGAAAAATTTTGTTGTTGTTTTTTGGCTTAGATGAAATTAATTGGTAATGAAATTTGTATTCTTTACTTTTCACTTAACAAAATTTTGTCTTTGCAAATACTATTCAAATCATGCATAAGTGTAACTTTTCTTGTCTGCATGCTATTCTACCATGTATGTTGACCATATTTCCTCTACTATTCCATTACTATTGGCTGTTTAGAGCAAATCCAGTTTTCACTTGCATTTTAAGTGAATATATAATGATAACCTCTGGGACTAACTGTCAGCATTTTATCTCTATAACTTTTTCTAGTGCAGGAGCCAGCAAACGGTTTGGGAAAAGTTCAGGCAGTAAGCATTTTAGGATTTTCAGGCCAGGTGGTCTCTGACAACTACTTATCTCTTCCTTTGAAGACCAAAACAGCTGTAGGCAATATGTAAATAAATGGACACAATCAGGTTTCAATAAAACTTTATTTATTAAGACAGAATTTGGTCCTCAGGCCGTAGTTAGCCAGCTTCTGTTTTAGTATATACAATTTAATGCTTTTAGGCCTCAAAACCTTTTTTTTTTTTAGAATTAAGCAGGTAATTCATTATAAGTCAAGTGTGTTGTTCTCGCTCACTGACTCCTTTACAGTTAATAGGTCCAAACAGGCTCACCAGCAGCAGTTCACAGCCAGCTTCCAAAACAGAGAGTGGTTCCATACCTGCGGCTCTCCTGTCAGGGTCAGACAGGCTATCTCCCGGGCTGTAAAGCCCCAGGGAAACCATCACCTGGCCTGGAGCAATGACAATTGCTACATTATTTACCCATATGTCATCTATGTTGACCAAGAATGATTGTAAAGTGCCTCACCCATGTTTGTACCTGCATTTGCCAGACCATCGCTAGTTCTAGCCTCCAGCGAGCCAGGTAACAAGCCAGAAAAGCAGAGCAGAGGAAAAAATGCAGCGAAACTAGTTTGACTGTTTTCACAGAGCTAAATCCTCCAGTTCTTAGAGTTTGGGCACCACCTCCCCAAACCCAGTTCCTTTGAAAGTTTGAAATAGAACCAGTTAACTATGAGAGGTACTGAACCTTTGATTCTTTCTTATCATTTCAAATCCCTTTTGTAGCTGTTGTGTAGAGTACCTCAAAGGGAGAGGATCTTTGAACGCTTCTAAGCAGTGCCAAAAATACGTGTGTGCCCATGCATGCACATACAAAATTGTGGGTGAACTCTCTCACTCTAGGAATAATCAAAAGGAAGTTCAGAAGCAATGATGTCTGTATATTTTCATGGGTGTAAGAAGTGCAAATAGTTGGCATAAAAAACCCCCAATCAGCCTGTTTTTTTCCAAGGCAGGAAGAATGCTTTCAGGTGACCATACTCTCAAGGTAGTGTGAAATGTTTCCTAAAACACTAGGAGGTAGTTTCTGAACGTGTACTGCCATTAGACCAACCATAATATTGACAAAAAGCCAGACAGGGCTTTCATATTGTAACCTGAGATGTGATTTTTTTAGCCTGTATCAGGGTTGTCTCAAGTTACTTATTTATAATTTATTGCTCATGAGGAAGAGCTAATTTGGTGTTATGATATTTTGTCTTGAAGCTGATATTTGAATGAGCAGCAGAATCACAGCCCACCCGCTCTAGGGTTTGCCAGCGAGAGATTTGCTTCTTCATCCTTAAAGTCAGTTGAGGAATTTTAGAGGAGAAAAGACAAATGTCAGTAGAAAAATCTTAACTTAATAATATGGACGAAGATCAGGTTTCCCTTTTTCTGGCTGCCTCCCGCTTGGAATCCTTTTGTTGACTTCTTGAAACTTCCTGTGATTTATAGGACCCCTTTCCTGTAGGCCGAATGCCTTTTGATTAAGAAGTGAACCACAGCTCTGAAACCACAGGGACAGCTGGTGTTTGAATTACCCAGAACACTTACTGCTATTTTCTGCTTTGTTGTGCGAAGACACATCATCTTAATGCCAAAAGTTGCCCCAAACATAAGCCGGCACACCATTGCTCTAGACAACTGTTGTTCCCTGTTTTGTTCACCTTTTACCTGCAGAGTTCTTAAAGAAGAAAGTCTCTGGACTTCTTATATGGGTAGGTGGGTGGGAGGGTGGTGTTCTACTTTGTGTGTTCTGGATTCTTTCCCATTCTAAAATTCAGCAATTAATTAAGACTCTGGGATCCTGCCAATATCATCTCAACTACTTAGAACAGTGATTCCAAGGCAGCAGTTGCGGAGCTCTGTCTTCCTAAAGGATCATATGAGGGCATAGGGTAGTTGGTGTGATGGTGATGGGAAATGGGTTGTTTGTGTGTGTTGTTTGAAGACAAATCAGGGATCACTCTGTTGGTCAGATTTCTGATACTTTCAAAGAAAATTAAAAGAGAACGTGATGTTTTCATTGGTCAAAGTGGAGCATAAGTGAAGAAAGGATGAAAAGTACTCATGTGGAAGGTGACTAGATCAAACCCTACAAGTAGGAAAAACATTAATATGTAACTGAATGAAAATCTCTGCTCTGAGTGCCCTGCAGGTCTCTGATGTGCCTAGAATCACCAGTACTGGAGCCCCTCCTTGGAGACAGACTGAACAATCAGAAGGACTTAATAAATGTCCTTTGGCACCTGGGAGGGAAAGCAGATTAAGGCACCACCAGCCAGGAAGGTAAAAAGGGCACCATGTTATCATTGGGCTTGGAAAGCAGATCACAGCAACCTGGGACAAGTGGCAGAAAGGTTTGTAATAAAGAGGAAGGTAATAATCTAATGCAGAGTTGGCCAACTACAGGCCACGGGCCAATCCGACCCACTGCCAGTTTTTGTAAATAAAGTTTTATTGGAACACAGCCATGCCATTTGTTTACATACCATCTATGGCTGCCTTTGCACTACAACAGCAGATTAAGTTGTTGATACAGACTGTATGACTCCACAAAAGTGAAAATATTTTCTCTCTGGCCTTTTAGAGAAAAATGTTGTCAACTCTTGCCCTAGTATATGAGTCCCTATCAGAGAAGGATATCCCAGATGGTCCTTAAGGGGGAAGACCATTGCAGAGTCAGAGAGCACATGAACACACTGTGCCCAGGGGAGGTGGAACAGAGGAAAGAAGAAGAGTATTGTGTGTTTTTCTCTCTTTGAGTTATTTCATTTGAACTTCTCTAGTTGTGTCTTGTCATGATTTAGTAGCAA
The DNA here is from genome assembly GCA_027257055.1 of Cephalopachus bancanus. NCBI lineage: Eukaryota > Metazoa > Chordata > Mammalia > Primates > Tarsiidae > Cephalopachus > Cephalopachus bancanus. The sequence goes on from JAPVLO010000552.1 coordinate 725,467, forward strand.
GGGGTGGTTGTCAGGGTGGCTGTGGGCAAATTAATTCCTTGTCTATTTATTTGCTACTACCCACACTTCTTTGGTCAAATGAAGATTGAATCCAGTCTGGAACTTGTGCTGAACTCTGTGTTTAAAACAACTGTGGTGAGGGATAGACACATGTTCTTGGGTGATTCATGTGCTGAGGTCATTGTTCTATCTGAAAGCAAACAGAATGGAAGGCACACCCTAGCAGGGGTGTCCTCCATGGCTCCTATCTGAGTGTCCTAATCACAAGCCATGCAAATACTCTCACATGCTCTGCCTCCATGACTGATGGGAGGAGGCCAGCATGGAATTATGGGAAATGTGCTGCCAGGACTGTTCAGAGAGGAGACCATGGCCTGGGAAGACATTGCTCTGGTGCTATTAGAGAGCTACAGAGAATGTGTTCATGAGTGTTCCTGGATAACACAAGGCAAGGACCCCTGTGTATAGAGATGCCTGTGTGTAGAGACCCCCTTGTGTAGTGTTCTCAATGACTCCCTCCAATGATGCCAACCAGTGTGACCAGCTCTGGAGGTCATTTTGGGGGTGACAGACTACACAACAATCAGAAGCATGTTTTCCAGGCCCACACCTTTTATGCTTTTTTCCTGGGTCCAGCTCCTGAAACATGGCTGTGCTCCGTGAAAAGGAGGCAGTCAATCTTTTCTGCTTCCACAGCAGTGGAAGTAGAGTTGCTTGGTATTGCTGTGCCCAGTGGGAAGACACAAAGGAAACCTTGCAGTGGGCTCCTCCTTCCCGAATAAGAGACTTGGTTGTCTAAGAGGCAGGGTGGGGATATAGTCCTGGTGTGATTCTCGTGTTTGCTTCTTTTGGTTTTTTTCTATTTATGCTTTAAAAGGTAGCGCTAGCCAAGGGTAATTTTCTAACCCAGTAAAGGACTATGTTGCAGAACTTCCAGACTTCAGTCTGTTACTATTACCCACATTATTAGGGAAAAGTGCTGGAAATGGGAGGGGGGGCATTCAAAGCTTAGCAATTCTGTTAGTGGCCAGCCCCTCAATTCCATAGTGTGTAAGTTTGCTTTCTTTTTTAAACAGAAGCTGCAGATTCAATCATATCATGCAATTCTTTAACTCACACTGCAAAGTTTTAGAGGCCATATCATCATATTTACAGCATCATCTTGCCAGTTTCCTTTCTGACAAATTCTCTTTTGGTCTAATTATGGATGTAATGATTGGTGAACTTTTTTTTTTTCTGTTGGAGCTGGAACTCTAGGTTCAGAGTATCTCACCTGGGTTCAGTACAATTTTGGAGTAAGTATATGCACCTGGAAGTAGTTCTTAGCCTGGTCTCTGGGTCATATAGGGAACATGTCCCCTATAAATCAACTTTTGCCTGATCCTGGCGCGTCCAACTTGATAAAGTTCCTGGGGCACCCAGGCTGGTACTCTCCTTCCTCGGATACTTCTGTGTGATGGTTCCCATTCTACTCCTCTTGGAGTAGAATGCAAGGCCTCTGACCCAACACTCTCCCCGTGGGGCCTACCTTTAGGGCGAAGTGGTGTAATGGGAAGTTCTTTGGCCTAAAGAATCATGACGACTTCTCTCTGAGGTTTATTTTATGGCCATTAGAATTTAAAATGAATCAATTAAAATAAATAAATAAATAAGAATTTAAAATGAGTTGTGCTATTCTTGTCTGTAAAATGGAGATTCGGATTCCTCTACAAGACGATTGAGGCACTAGCCTTTCTTATAATTTTACTGGTGAAGAAGTAAGCTGAAGGGGAATACAGAAAGATGCACAGAGAGTTTCATGGTAATGACAAAGGAGGCTGATAGTGTGAGAGCCACAGAAAAGGTTCCATAAAGGGAGATAAGCTCAAGGGCCAGATGCTGCTGTATCTGGGAGAGATGATCATTCCTTGAATATGTGGGCAATATAGTTAAGCCTAGTCGGGCAGAACTGGTAACAGGTGCTCTTTGGTGCTTTTATTGTTTTGTTATGTGTGTAACACTCTTCAGCCAGAGCAAAATAAACACGTATCTGGGTTATTTAATAACAAGGAAAAGGCCACACACCAAATCAGGATGAAAAGACAAATAGAATACTCTCCTTGGACAGGTGGCAGGTACCAGGAGGCACAGGGTCCAGGAGGGTATTAAGGTGAGGGGTTTAACTGCAATAAGGAACTTTTGAAGTTGCGGCCTAAAGCCAAGGGTGTTGCTGGGTGCTGAACCCCTCCTGCCTCCCATCTTGGTAGTGGTGGTTGGAGGAGGGGAGGAGCAAGTCTCCCTACAGGGAAAAGTACCGAGGATGGCAGATCTGACCGTCCTGTGGGAAGGCTGAGGTCCAGTCTACTGAGTGGAGGTTCAAACGAGCTGCCAAATAGGAAGGGGTCAGGGGTCACCTCCTGATCACGGGCTACCTCCTGATCACGGGCTATGAGTTACAGAGCAAAGCTCTTGGCTCCGGGGAGTTGGGAGGAGTCAGAAGACAATGGGGTGGAGCCAGGAAAGAAGGTAGCCACAAAGAAGCACAGCTACTGCCTTGAGCCAGAGCTGTGACTTCTTTCCATGGACCAGCTGGCTGCGGGCAAGGGTCACTAGGCAGAGTGTCAGGGGCTGGGGCCAGCAGACCTTACCTCCCGAGAGCTTCCTGGATTGCCGTGTGTTTGCCTGAGGGTCAGCAATCATTGATAAAGAGCTGCCTTCTTAGGAGAACTTTCATTTTCATGGTTTGGTTAATTTTTTTCTTGTTCTAGGATTTGGACAATTTTGAAAATAGATAGAAGAGATACTTCAACAGGCCTCAAACTCCTACAAGTAGGGGATGGATGAGACCCCAAGAATGTCTTTCTCCTTGTGTGCTTATTTGTGAAGGACTTGATAAAATGACATCCCATTCACAGACATCTCTCTGATTTTTATTTGGCCTTTGTACTTCCCTCTCATGCAAATTTCCCTTAGGATCTCTTGTACTTGCTGTTTGAATTGTTTTAGAACTGTCCTGGTAGAAATACATGCCACTTTAGAAGTTTGTTCTGAAAGTTTATCTTTCAGGACAGCTTCCTGAGTAGAAGAAACAACATGCAGAGAGAAAAGATGAGACTGGTGGTTCTATTCATTTTACGGATATAGAGGCTGAGGCTCAGGGAAGGTGGTGCCTCTTTCCAGGAGGGACTTGGGAAACGTTGGAACCAATTCCACCTGCATGAGGCTTTTGCTTTCCCCACTGCACAGTGATGGTGGGAAAGTGAACCTGGCTGGGGAGACAGCTGCCCTCAGGGACCAAGCAGGATAGGACCCCAAGTATTTATTGGCTTGAGTTTCACAAAGGTGAGAGTGGAAGCAATTCAGGACCTTTGCACAATCTTACTAATAGCCAGCAAAACCATCTTCCATTGTTTTTCTCCCTCACAGAACAGGATCTGAGGAAACAAGTAATATAGATTGGCTCTAATCAAGCCTGGGCATAAAATCAGGGTCAGATTAAGCAGTTGCTAAATTCATAATTAAGATGGACAACAATCAAGGATTTGTAAGCTATATACCAAATTGTATTCAAGGATCAGTCTTTTTTTAAAGTTTCTTGCAGAATTACCTGATGTGTTGGCTAAAAAGAGTGTAAATATGAGATTCCATTTTAGGCCTAAAATGTCCGTCTCCAGGGAGCACCCTGGAATTAGTACCATCAGGAAAGCTTGAGGAACAGTACTTTAACCTATAAATGTATTCTTTCTTTCTTCAGCGTTGCATGCTTGATTCTTTGGGGCTGTCATCAGGGATAGGGACACTTCCCTGTCCTCTCACCTCAGTCTGTCTCTGCTCACCCCCTTGTGGCTGAGTCGATACACAGATTCGTTTACTTCAACTTCCTTCATGTGGGCAACTGGGTAGTAAGGATCTCTACCAATATGTGATTTCTAAATCTTTTTCCTCTCCCCACTTTCTTCCACAGAGTTAGCCAGAAGATAAGGCCCTGTCTGTCAGAGACTAGGGGAATAGACATTCCATCTGGGCTTCTTAGCTGCTTGAGAGAAATTTTCTTGTCCAGATTCTGCAAGGGGAGTTTGTTGTGCATGATGAAGAGGTTCCAGACTCTCATTCCGCCATTGCGTTTTAGACATAAAGGACACCCAGTAACCCTGCGAGAAGGGAGGCTGATGAGGAAGGAGGCACACAAAGGAGATGGAAGAAGGGAGGCCCAACAGGAAGTAGGACTAGTGGTGGTCGGGGTCAGGGGGAGAAGATGGCAAGGAAGGATGGAAGGACATTGGGGCGGAGGCTGATGAGGAAGAGGATGGATGAAGAGAGGGCCCTGGGTGGGGAGGGGAGGGCTGCTGATTGTAGAGAAACATTGGAAGGGAAGATGGAGGGACAGTGGGGAAGGGGCTGAGAAGCAGGGAGTCTTATAGGGAGGTGTGCAATGGGGAGGGCACTTGGGAGAGGGTGGCTGGGGCAATCAGGAGTGGAGATAACAGGTAGGTGATGGGAAGAGGAAATCATGGGAACGGGGACAATAAGAAGGCTCCATGGGCAAAGGGTTTATCATGATGGCAGAATCTGGTCATTTCCAGGGTCCTGAACACAACAGCACCAAATCCTGCCCAAATCTTCACCTTAACCGTGACATTATTTTTACATAAAGGATGATGTGAGTTTTAAAATGTTTTTATCTCCAAGAAGGTCTATATTACCATATTGCTAGACCGTATAGCCTGTCTAAACTGCCACCACCACATTGACACCTGATGTAGCTTACTGTATTTCCAGGCAAAGATTCCAAAGGAAATGCGTTCTTTGAAGACTGAAGATTTAAAAACTGAAATAGAAAGTAACAGCTGGATCACACACAAATTTGTATAAAATTCATGAATTTTGAGCATGGTACTGGGCAAGAAAACTCCCCATACTTCTCAACCACACATATTCTCAAATTTTTGTTTCTTTTGTAAGAGTTTCTAAAAAGTAGGCAGCAAGTCAGAATATTTGCTAATTCCATTTCTCATTTCTATTTTTTGGAAGTAAATTTCTGTCTGGAGTTTAACTTCCTGAGACTCAAAGTCACCCGTAATAACTTCCTTTAAAAAAATACTTTGAATAACTAAATGGAACCAATAACAGTTCATTGAAAATGTCAAATTATTCTTTCTCATTTAGGCGCAATGACAATAAAAATTGAGACATATAAGTTGCCATTCCTTTATATAACATATCTTCTGAAATGAGTGAAAGAAGCTGGCAAAAATATTTTTGATCATAGAAATGAGTGATAATTATGTAATATTATGCCGCAACTTCAGAAAAGCTCAAGTGTTTCTGTAGAGAAGTGTTTTGATTTCTATCTCCAAAGAACCAAGTTCAGGAAATCCAGTTTTCAGAGAGAGTATGTGGTAGGGATGGAGGGAAGCTCAGCTCTATTCTTCCTGATGCTGTATAGCACCCAGGTGGAGTCCATCTCCTCACCCACCTCTCACGTTCCCACCTCCTGACATCCCTCACCCTCCCACTGCTCCTTGGGGGCCCAGACCTCAGGCCTGACCCTTTTGCCCTGCTCTAGGACCCATTCCGACTCACCTCTCTTGAGCATGGGCTCTTACCTCTCCTAGGCCTTACACTCACATATCCTCAAACTTTTACTTATTTTTGTAAGAGTTTATGAAGAATGGCCAGCAAGTCAGAGTACTTTCTGGTGCTATTTCTCATTTCTGCTTTTTGGAACTACATTAGAAGTTAACTTCCTGACACTCAAAGTCACCGTAACAACATGTTCTTCATCACATCCCAGGTTTTCCACCCCAAACACATTTTCTTTCTGCCATCTGCAGGCTCAGCTAGCTTCTTACCAGGTTCTGAAAGCCCTCCTACCTGAGCCAATCTTAAGTGCCAATATTAGGATGACCCTAATATGAACTGGTTCTATCATGAGTTCCCTGCTCCCTAGTCACCCCTTGCAGCTCAGTTGGAGTGAAGTTTTGTTCTTGTCTTCCCCTATCAGGCAGGGAGGGCCAGGGAGAGAGGTGGTTCAGGTCCCATGTTGTTTGCCGTTCTGGGAAGACTGAGTTGGCCCTCTGAAGGTGCAGCAGCTGAATAGCTTTGAGCAAAGGCATGTCACAATAGAAGTGGTTGACCTGAGGGATTAAGGGCCAATCCTTAGGTGTTTCCATATCCTTCCTGAGCTTCCTGTCCCTGCCACTGTCCAACCTTCATGACTGGGAGACACTGATCTTGACCAGCGGGTTCAGGACAATTTCAAGCCTTTGCAACCAGTCCTGGCCCTGTGTTTGGGTGAATGAGTGGGTGGGGAGACAGAAGACCCAGGCTCTAGTTTCACTTGGGATCTAGTTCTCCAGGAAGATAACTTTCTGCCTTATTTTCCTATTAGTTCCCAGCTCCCATGGAATGAACATCCTATCTTTCAATTGAAATGTTCTCCATGAACTACTTTCCTGCCTCCTTTCTGCACCTGCTTAAATTACTGATCCCCATGGACAGATCCTCTGAGACAGAGTTTGGATGTGGGCTAGCAATGTTCTTCTGTTTGGCTATTATTTTTTTTTTCCTACAGGAGTGGATGAAAACCTGGTGGGAGTTCTGCCCTAGGCTCTGTTCCAGGAACCTAGGAAAAAGTCTAGACCAGGATGAGTTATGACCAAGGGTGGCTGGACCCGAGGCCACCTGGGTAAAGGACCTAAGGGTGGTGATGGAGAAACAACATTTGACATTGGACCAGGGGGCAAGTGTGAAGCTCAAGGCTAGAACTGAAGCCAGAATTCAGGAACATAGGAAGGTGGAGGAGGGTAGTATGAGGAGAAGTGGCTTGGTATATGAGCTGCAAAAAGTTGTGTGTTTATTGGGTGTTGATGAACGCCTTTTGATGAAGGGGGAGCCAGCCTTTTTTAAGGGGCAAGGTTGGGATGTCTTATCTAATCATGCTTATCATTCTTCTCTTTGTAGATAAATTTCTATATTTGGACTTAGTCTTTGGCCCACAGTTTGTGCCCAGCATAGAGTCTAACACATAGTTCATAATGAGCACACTTCTAAAGATGAGATATAAAGCCTGTGGGAACTTGGTCTCACAGTATTCGACCCTGTCCTTCCCAGTGGCCCTCAACTGGGGATATGCTGCCACCCAGGGAGTGGTTCTGTTTGCCACTGTGATGTGGGGAACCACTGGCATTTGCTGGAGACATTGGGAGGCTTAGGGATGTTAGGTGACCCTGATATAGGGGAATCTCTTACTAAGGAAATTTGACCCATAATCTATCGAACATTCACAGAAGTGAAAACAGAACTGAATTCTATTTTACATGTAAATACAAAGTATTTTTTTGCATGGTTTTATATATACTGAAATTTCAAGGAATGCAACTAACCAAGTGATATGTGGGACAATAGTACTTTGTTTTGCTCAGAGCACTCCTAAGAGATATTCAGCCTTTCCGAAAATCATGTCATCTGTGGCTATGCTATGGATGGCATTTAAGTTTCCAAAAGAACATCCTGCATGAGTCTACATTTATAGCTCTGCAATTGGGTCATTCAATGTATACTCACAAATACACTTGTTGAGATCTTACTGAAAAATATGGAGTATAGGTCAGGCATGGTGGCTCACATCTATAATCCCAGTGTTTTGGGAAGCTGAGGCAGGAGGATCACTTGAGCGCAGACATTTGAGACCAGCCTAGGCAGCATAGCAAGATCTCATCTATGCAAAAAACAAACAAACAAAAAAGCCTGGCATGAAGGTGCATGCCGGTATTCCTAGCTACTTGGGAGACTGAGGTGGGAGGATTGCTTGTGCCCAGGAGTTCGAGGTTATGGTAACACGTGATTGTGCACTGCACTCCAGCCTGGGTGACAGAACAAGACCCCAACTCAAAAAAAAAAAAAAGTTGAATACAAAGAAAAAGTGTCCCCATTACTACCCTCAATTCCAATGTATTTATAATAAGTGTGTATAAGCCTCTGGTTACTCATTGTATCTTGAGAATAGATGTACCCAACACCTACACATTAAAATAAAGATTATTTTATTATAAATTATTTAACTTTTAGTTTCTCTTTATGTTACAGTGAGAGCATTATATTGGTTTGACTTTTTGAAATTACGTGTGTGTAATGTTATATAAGCTATGAAATTCATTTCATGTTAATGAGGGCATTGTAAAATAAATATTTTTTTGTAAAAAAAAAAACAAAAACAGAGAGTGTTGAGTTCACTCTGTTCTCTGACCCTCATCTTTGCCTGGCCCTTCCCAGTTGAGTCTTACAAATGTAGGAACTAGAATCTGACTGCTTTACCTCTCCAGTGGTCTGAGAACTCATGGAGATTCAGTGCCTTCAATTTTATTATATTAAAACAAATACCTCGAGAAACTGGAGCTAGATCTGCAAGAGGATGACTTCACTGAGAAAAACCCCCCAAATATCTCTTTCAAAAGCATGTGTTCCTCTGTGTATCATGATTGTAAATTCTTTATTGAGCTCTAAGCTGACATTTGATTTTTTTTTAGTGTTACTTTTTAAAATTTTTTAAAATTTATTTTATTTTAAACATGTGGGGAACAATTCAGAATTAGGTATACAAGTGATCATCATACAGGTAAAGTTTGGGCCTCCCTTTGTTCCCCACTTTGTCTGGTTTGAGATCAGGTAACCTTATTAACACTAGGGGCCACCCCCCAACCTCCCTCCCCTGGCAGTTTCTGGCTACTGCCAATCCCTTTCTTATTGTATTAAGGTAAATGTTCAGGGTCTGCTTATGAGTGAGAACATGTGATTCTCAGTTCTTTGTTTCTATGACAAATCACTGAATATTATAGACTCTAAATTCATCCAAGTTGCTACGAAGTCCATAATTTTGTTGTTCTTTATGGCTGTGTAATAATCTATTGTGTATATGTATCACATTTTCAAAAATCCAGTCCAGTTTTGGGGGACAGCATGGTTGGTTCCATGTTTCTGCTATTATAAATAGTGCTGCAATAAACATGGGTGCAAGTATTTTTTTTTTGTAGAGTGATTTAAGTTCCTCCAGGTATATTCCCAGAAGGGAGATTGCTGAGTCATGTGGAAGGTCAATTTCTAGTTTTTAGGGATAGCCACACTGTTTTCCATAGAGGTTGAACTAGCTTGCATTCCCACCATAGTGTAGAAGCATTCCCTTTTCTCCACATCCTCGCTAGCATCTGTTGTTGTTAGTTTTATTAATGATGGACATTCTTACTGGGGTTAGGTAGTATCTCAAAGTGGTTTTGATTTGCATTTTTCTAATGATTAGTGAGGTTGAGCACTTTTGCATGTGTCTGTTGGCTGTTTATATGTCTTCTTTTGAGAAGTATCTATTCATATCTTTTGCCCACTTTTAATGGGACTATTTGTTTTTTTCTTTATAGCACGTTTGAGCTCCTTGTAGATCCTGGATGTTAGGCCTTTGTCAGATATGCAGTTGGCAAATATTTTTTCCCATTCTGTGGGCTGTCTCCTCACTCTCTTGTTGGTTTCTTTTGCTTTTCTTTCTTTCTTTTTTACATTTTTTAAATGATAAGGATGTGGGGTACAATTCAGGGTTAGGTATACAAACATTGATTATGCAGGTATCCTTGTTGATGAGATATGCCCCTCCCTCCCCTAGCAGTTTCCCTCAACTGCCAATTCCACTCCCCCCCCCGACAGTTTCCCACTGCTGCCAATCCCTTTCTTATAGTATAATAATTGTTCAAGGTCCACTTATGAGTGAGAACATATTGGTACTCTGTTCTTTGTTTCTGTGATAGATCACTGAGTATGATCGACTCTAAACCCATCCAAGTTGCTGCAAAGTCTATATGTTTGTTCTTCTTTATGGCTGCATAATATTCCACTGTGTATACATACCACCTTTTTTTAATCTGGTCCAGCTTCAATGGGCAACATGGTTGGTTCCATGTTTTTGCTATTGTGAATAGTGCTGCAACAAACATATGTGTGCAAGTATCTTTTTTGTAGAATGATTTGAGTTCCTCCTAGTATATTTCTAATAGGAGAATTGCTGGGTCATATGGAAGGTCAATTTCTAGTTCTTTCAGATACCACCACACTGTCTTCCAAAAGGTTGCACCAGTTTGCATTCCCACGAGCAGTGTAGAAGCGTTCCTTTTTTTCCGCATCCTCGCCAGCATCTGTTGTTGTTTATTTCATTAATGATGGCCATTCTTATTGGGGTTATGAGGTATCCCATGTGGTTTTGATTTGCTTTTCTCTGATGATGTGTGAGGTTGAGCACTTTTTCATGTGTTTGTTGGCTGCCCGTATATCTTCCTTTGAGTGTCTATTCATGTCTTTTGCACACTTTTTAATGGGGCTGTTTGTTTTTTCCTTTTGGCCCATTTGAGTTCCTTGTAGATCCTAGATGTGAGGCCTTTGTCAGATATACAGTCGGCAAATATTTTTTCCCATTCTGTGGACTGTCTCCCTGCTCTCTTGATGGTTTCTTTTGATTTGCAGAAGCTCGTCAGTTTGATGAGGTCCCACTTGTCTATCTTATTTCTTTAGGTATGGACGTTAGGGTTCTGAATAGGAATTGGTTGCCAGTTCCAATTTCCATTAGAATGTCTCCTGCATTTTCTAATATTCTTATAGTTTGAGGTTTATGTTTAGGTCTTTGGTTCATTTAGAGTTAATTTTTGTGTATGGTGATAGGTAGGGGTCCTGTTTCAATCTTCTGCATGTGATCAGCCAGCTTTCCCAGCACCATTTACTGAATAGGTTCTTCTTTCCCCAGTGGTTGTTGTTGAGACTTTGTCAAAGATGAGTTGGTTGAGAAATTGAGGCTTTGCTTCCAGAATCTCTATCCTGTTCCGTTGGTCTATGTGCCTGTTCTTGTACCCATACCAGGCTGTTTTGATTACTGTAGCCTTATAGTAAAGTTTGAAGTCTGGAAGTGTAATACCTCCTGTTTCGTTTCTTTTGCTAAGGATTGTTTTGGCTATTCGTGGTCATTTATATTTCAATATGAATTTCTGTATTGTCATTTCCAGATCTGAGAAGATTGTTGTTGGTAACTTAATGGGTATTGCATTGAATCTGCAGATTGCCATTGGTAGGATGAACATTTTTACAATGTTGATTCTTCATATCCAAGAGCATGGAATTTTTCCCATTTCTTTGTGTCTTCTTGGATTTCTTTCAGTAGTGTTTTGCAGTTCTCACTGTAAAGGTCTTTCACTTCTCTGGTTAGAAGATGCCAGGGTATTTCATTTTTTTGGTGGCTATTTGAATGGGATTGTGCTTTTAATTTGAGTCTCTGCCTGCTTGTTGTTGGTGTGTAGGAATGCAACTATCTTTTGCACATTTATTTTATACCCTGAGACTTTGCCAAAGTCCTTTATCAGTGCAAGCAGATTTTTGAGAGATTCTCTTGGATTTTCAAGGTATAGGATCTTATCATCAGCAAAGAGGGATAATTTGACTACCTTTTTTCCTATTTGGGTACCCTGGATTTCCGTCTTTTGTCTAATTACGCAAACTAGGACTTCCAACACAATGTTGAACATGAAGGGTGAGAGTGGGCAGCCTTGTCTTGTTCCAGTTTTTAGGGGAACTGTTTCCAGTTTCTGTCTATCTAGCAATATGTTAGCTGTGGGTTTACTGTAGATGGCACTTAGTATTTTGAGGTATGTTCCTTCTATGCCTAGGTGTTTGAGGGTTTTTATCAAGAAGGGATACTGGATTTTATCAAAAGCTTTTTCTGCATCTAATGAGATAATCATGTGCTTCTTGTTTTTACATCTGTTTATGTATTTAATTACATTTATGGTCTTGTGAATGTTGAACCAGCCCTGCATCCTGAGGATGAAGCTTGCTTGGTCATGGTGGATGATTTTTGAGATGTGTTTTTGGATCCGATTTGCTAGAATCTTATTGAGGATTTTTGCATCTTTGTTCATAAGGGATATTGACCTGTAGTTCTCTTTTTTTGTTGGATCTTTACTCGGTTTGGGTATTAGTGTGATGTTAGCTTCGTAAAATGATTTGGGGAGAATTCCGTCTTTCTCAATTGCCTGGAATACTTTCAGTAGGATTGGTATCAGCTCCTCCTTGTATGTTTTGTAAAATTCTGCTTGAAATCCATCCAGGGCTTTTTTTTTTTTTTTTTGCAGGTAGTTTTCATATGACAGAGTCAATCTGCTGGGTTGTTATTGGTCTATTTAGTATCTCAATGTCTTCTTGTTTCAAACTGGGGAGGTTGTGTGATGTCAGAAAGTCCTCCATTTAGGTTATCAGGTTTGTTTCCATATTGGTGTACATAGTAATCTCTGATAATCTTTTGTGTTTCTTCGGGGTCAGTTGTGATTTGATCTTTTGTATTTCTGATTGTGTTTATTTGGGCTTTTTCTTGGTCATTCTGGCTAGATGTTCATCAACCTTGTTAATTCTTTCAAAGAACCAGCTTTTTAAAAAATGTTTCCTATGATATTTTTGTCTCTGTGTCCCATATTTGGGTTCTTATTTTTGTGATTTGGATTCTTCTGTTAAAGTTGGGGTTTTGGTGGTCTTCTCTTTCCAGCTCCCTTAGGTGATTTGTTAGGCTCTCCACTTGTGATCTTTCCATTTTCTTCATGTGAGCTTGTAGAGATATAAATTCCCCTCTTAGAACAGCTTTCATGGCATCCCAGAGGTTTGGGTAAGATGTTTCTTCATTTTCATTTGTTTTCAGGAATCTTCTAATTTCTGCTTTGATTTCAGTGTTGACCCAGTAGTTGTTCAGCATCATGCTGTTTAGTGCCCATGTCTTTGTGAGCTTCAGGGAAATGCTGTTGGGATTGATATTTATTTTTATTCTACTGTGGTCTGAGACTGTGCATGGCAAGATTTCAACCTTATGGAATTTGTTTATGCTTGATTTATGACCAAAGATGTGATCGATCTTGGAGTATATTCCATGTGGTGATGAGTAGAATGTATACTCTGTGGTTGTTGGGTGAAATAATCTGTAGGTATCTATTAAGTCCATTTGGTCTAGTGTCAAGTTTGGGTTCTGGATTTCTTTTGCGTTTTAGAAGCTTTTCAGTTGGATGAGTCCCACTTGTCAATCTTAACTCTAATGGCATGGACATCTGTGGTTTTAATCAGGAATTGGTTGCCTATTTCAATTTCCATAAGGATGTCTCCTGCGTTTTCTAAGATTCTTAAAGTTGGGGCTTTGCATTTAGGTCTTTGATCCATTTGGAGATCATTTTTGTGTATAGTGACAGGTAGGGGTCCTGTTTCATTCTTCTGCATGTGGTCAGCCAGTTTTCCCAACACCATTTACTGAATGGATTCTCCTCTCCCTAGTTGTTGTTGGTGAAGGCTTTGTCAAAGATGAGTTGTTTGAGAAATTTAGGTTTTGTTTCCAGAATCTTTAACCTGTTCCATTGGTCTATATGCCTGTTCTTGTACTAATACCAGACTGTTTTGATTATTGTAGCCTTACAATAAAGTTTAAAGTCTGGAAGTATGATACCTCCCACTTTGTTTTTTTCTAAGGATTGTTTTGGCTATTCGTGGCTGTTTATGTTTCCATATGAATTTCTGTATTGTTGTTTCCATGTTTGAGAAGAATGATATTGGTAATTTAATGGGTATTGCATTGAGTCTGTAGACTGTCTTTGGTAGGATGGGCATCTTAACAATGTTGATTCATGAGCATGAATCAACATCTTAACAAGGTTGATTCAACATCCACAAGACCATAAATGTAATTAAATACATCAACAGATGTAAAAACAGAACTACATGATTATATCATTAAAGGCAGAAAAAGCTTTCAATAAAAATCCAGCATTTCATGACCATGGAATATTTTTCCTTTTTTTTTCCCCTTGGGTTTCTCTGAGCAGTGTTTTGTAGTTTTCATTGTAAAGATTTTTCACTTCCCTGGTTAGGAAGATGCTGGGATATGTCTTTTTTGTGTGTGTGGGTGTGACTATTGTGAATGATATTGTGCCTTTTATTTGACTCTCTGACTATTTGATGTTGGTGTCTTTTCATATTTTCTTTGTACCTTAAGACTTTGCCAAACTCCTTTATTAGTGCAAAGAGGTTTTTTGACAAATTCTCTTGGATATTCGAGGTATAGGATCATATCATCAGCAAAGAGGAATAACCTGACTTCTTTTCCTATTTGAATACCCCTGATTTCCTTCTCTTGTCTAATTGCTCTAGCTAGGACTTCCAACAGTGTTGAACAAGAGGGGTGAGATTGAGCAGCCTACTCTTGCTCTCTTTTTCAGGGGAAATGCTTCTAGTTTCTGTCCATTTAGCAATATGCTAGCTGTGGGTTTATTGTAGATGGTGCTTTCTGTTTTGAGGTCTGTTCCCTCTATGCCTAGGTGTTCTAGGGTTTTTGTCAAGAAAGAATGCTAGATTTTTATTGAAAGCTTTTTCTGCCTTTAGTGATATAATCATGCAGTTCTGTTTTTGCATCTGTTGATGTATTTAATTGCATTTATGGTCTTGTGGATGTTGAACCAGCCTTGCATCCCAGAGATGAAGACTACTTGGTCATGGAGGGTGATTTTTGAGATGTGTTGTTGGATTTGGTTTTCTAGAACCTTGTTGAGAATTTTTATATATATGTTCATTAGGGATATTAGCTTATAGTTCTCTTTCTTTATTGAATCTTTACATGGTTTAGGTATCAGTGTGATGTTGGCCTTCATCAAATGATTTGAGGAGAGTTCCATCTTTCTCAATTGCCTGGAATACTTTCAGTAGGATTGATATCAGTTCTTCCTTGTATGTTTTGTACAATTCTGCTGAAAAACCATCTGATCCCAGGTTTGTTTTATTTATTTATTGTAGATAGTTTTCATAGGACAGTGTCAATTTCCTGGGTTGTTATTGATCTATTTAGGATCTCAATGTCTTCTTGTCTCAACCTTGGAAGATTGTGTGATGCTAGAAAGTCCCCCATTTTATTTAGGTTATTGAATGTTTCCATACAGGTGTGCATATTAATCTTTGACAATCTTTTGTATTTCTTCAGGTTCAGTTGTGACTTGATCTTTTACATTTCTGATTGTGTTTATTTGGGCTTTTACTCTCTTTTTCAATCTTGTTTATCCTTTCAAAGAACCAGCTTTTTTGTTTCATTGAATTTTTTTTCCTATGGTATTTTTGTCTTTTATATCCTGTATTTGAGCTTTTACTTTGGTGAACTGGATTCTTCTGCTGAAGTTAGGTAGGGTTTTGGTGGTCTTGCCTTTCCAGTTCCCTTAGATGATTTGTTAGACTGTCAACTTGTTCTCTATTTTCTTTACGCATGTTTATAGAGATATAAATTCTCATCTTAGTACTGATTTCATGGCATCCCAGAGGTTTTGGTAAGATGCTTCTTTGTTTTCATTTGTTTTAAGGAATCTTTTAATTTCTGTGTTTACCCATAAGTTATTCAGTATCATGCTGTTTCGTGTCCATGTCTTTGTGGGTTTTGGGGAAATTTTGTTGGTGGTGATATTTATTTTCATTTCACTCTAGTCTGAGGGTGCATGGCAGTTATTTCAATCTTGTGTAATTTGTTTATGTTAGATTTATGGCCAAGGATGTGATTGATCTTGGAGTATATTCCTTGTGGTGATGAGCAAATGTATATTGTGTGGTTGTTTGGTGGAGTATTCTGTAGGTATCTACTAAGTCCATTTGGTTAAGCATCAAGTTGAAGTTCTGGATCTCTTAGTTGATTTTTTGCTGTGATCATCTATCTAAGGTTGTTAGTGGGGTATGTAAGACCCCAGCTATGATATCATTAGTGTCAATATCTTGTTTTTGTTTACTAAGTAGCTGCTTTATAAAAGCTGGTGCTCCTGTGTTGGGTGCATATATGTCAGAATGGATATTTCTTGTTGATGGATCAAACCTTTTATCATTATGTAGTGTCCTTTTGTATCATTTAAAATTGTTGATAGCTTAAAAGTTGTTTTGTCTGATATTAAGATCATGACTCTTACCTGATTTGTACTCCATTTGCCTGAAAATTTGTTTTCCATCCTAACTTTGAGTCTGTGGTTGTTCTTTGTGGTGAGACGAGTTTCCTGGTGGTAGCAAATTACTGGGTCTTGTGTTTTCATGCAGTTTGCCATTCTATGTCTCTTCAGTGGTGCAATTCATTCATGCTTGGGCTGATTATTGAAATGTGAGAGTTTGTCTCTGACACGATGCTCTTATAAGGCTGTTTCATTTTCATTTAGCTTTTGTGCTCATATATGTATGTGTTTGTATTTTTGTGGGTATGCTGTGTGTTCTGTTGCTTCTGTGTTTATTTGTGATGTTGTGAAGTATATGGTCTTTCTTTTTTCTTCTGTGCACAGCACCTTTTAAGTGTCTCCTGTACAGCTGGTCTCAAAAAAGCATATTCTCTTAGGGATTGGATATCTGGGAAGGATTTTAATTCTCCATTGCTGATGAAGCTTAGCTTGGCTGGATAGAAAATTCTTTCTTGAAATTGTTTATCTTTGAGAACACTAAAGATTGGGGTCCAATTCCTTCCAGCCTGTAGTTTTTCTGCAGACAAGTGCAGAAATTTTGACTAGTATCCCCTAGTAGATAGTCTGACTTTTTCCCTTGCTGCTTTTAGGATTTTTTTTTCTTTTATACATACTTTTGGGTGGGTGAATTATTATGTGTCTAGAGATTGATCTTCTCATAAGACATCTTGCAGGAGTTCTCTGGATCTCTTGTGCTTGTATCGTCATCTCTCTAGTCAGATGACGAAAGTTTTCTTGAATGACCTCATGGAATGTTTTTTCCAAGGTGTTTTCTGTTTCCCTTTCCATTTCAGTATTCCAATCAGCTGTAGGTTTGTTTTCTTGATAAAATTGCACATCTCTTGGAGAGTTTCCTCTTTCTCTTTAATTTTTTTTCCTTTTTTTTTAATAGATTGGATTAAATCCATATTTAGATCTTCCAGTTCTGAGAGTTTTTCTTCTGCTTGGTCAATTCTGCTTCCCATGTTTGTCAATTTGTTATTTATTTCTTAGATGAAGTTCTTTATTTCTGTTATTTCTAAATATACTTTCTTGAGTCTGTCTAGCTCCGTTTCAATTTCATTTAGGTTTAACCCTTACATTTCTTGATTTTTATTCATTCTATCCAACTCTCTAATCTCCATAAGTACCTTCTGGATACTGTCTTTCTGGGAGATTGCCATTGTTTGTGGCCCAGTAGCTGTTCTTTCTAGTACTGACTCTTTGCTGGGACTCTGATTGTTTCCAGCAGTTATTCATTGTTTTTTTCTTCATTTGTAGCAGTTCTCTTATCTTTCTTTTTAATTCCATTGTGTAGTGGAAAATGAAGAACCAGTCACTTCTGATATTTGCTTTAACTTTTGTCTTTCCTTGAACTGTTGTCCAGGTTTGGGGTGGGGTACTGTGCTGTCTCTTTACAATTCTGAGTACTTACTAGGAGGTGGGGGATGGGGTGCTGCAAGGATTCTGAACCTATTGGGAGGTCATAATGTTTGCTATCTGGTGAGTGGGCCAGCTGGGACTTGCTCATCATCTCTGCACAATATAACTTTACAGTGGATATGCTTCCATAGCCCCTGAGTCTAAGGCAGGGTATAAGAAGGAAAAGAGGAAAAAAAGAGAAAGTAGGAGAAAGAGAGATAAAGGGGAAATAAAAATAGAAAAAAGAGACAAAACATTAAAAAAGAGAAAGAACAAAGAAAGAGAAATAGAAGGAAAGAAAAGACAAAACCAACCAACAAACAAAGAAACCAAACAAGATAATCAAACAAACTAATACCCCCCCAAAACAAAACAAAAAACAAACAAACAAAAAAGTTGATAAAGAGTTCTCAGGAGCTCCTGCTTGTGATGGGTTCTGTGACTGCAGAGCTGTTACTACAGCTTCCCTATTTGCTGTTACAACCTAAGATGTTAGAATCTTCACTCCCTGCTGCCTGCAATTGGTAGCTGTCACATGCCCATGTGAGGGAAGGAGGCTGAAATAACTCAACACAGTGTTTCTTGAGACCTGACCCCCTTCCTTCCTCTCCCAGCTTTGTCACAGCTGCCACAGCATCCAGTTCACAGCAGGCGAATGAGGCCTCCTATCTGCCCTGCCCTCCCAATCTCTTTCACTAGTTTTTAGGAGTAGGAGGTGGGGGGTGGGGGGTGGAGTCAATTTGGCACTCACAAACCTCTTCTTGGGCAGTTCTACTGTCTGCATCTATTGCCTAACAACTGGCTCAGGGTGGAGGATGGATGTCTGGAGTTTCACACCTGCCATTACCTGACAGGGTTTGTGCACTGGGGGTAATGTTCTCTGAGGTCACAAAGAGCAGCCTCAACACAATGCAGAGACAGTGCCTGGTCTCAAGATGCAGTTCTGCTGTTCCGCAGAAGCCACCCTGTAACACTTCTCTGTCCAGGCATTGGAGAGTCTGCTCAGTTTTTTGCCGGCTGCAGTTCCTGTCACAATGGAGTTGATAGCTCCTTCTCCAGTAGTTACCACAGTCTCTGGATCTCAGGACCCAATGGCTAGGCTCTGGAGCCCAGTCCAGGTTCGGGGTGGCTTCTCCCCGCTCTTTCCTTGGGATTCTGCCTCAGGCTCCCTCGCTGCACTCCTTCCACAGACCTCGCTGCCAGTGTTCAGTCCAGCGCTGTGACGTTGGGGTCAGCAATCTCAGTGGTTCTTCCTGGGAAATGCTCTGTTGATTTTAGAAAATGGCGCTCAGTTTCTGTGCTCTGGGAAGCACTAGGGTCCAAGCAGAGCAACCGTGGCACCAGTGGCTTCACCAGGAAGGCCCTGGCCACTTGCTCTTGAGTCCCCACTTAGCCTCTCACACTCCCACTGACATACAGACACACATGCAGAATTGTCCTTCCCATCACTCACATACACAGGGACTCACACCGTCCCACTGGCTATGCCGCCATCTTCACAGAAATTCCCAGACTTCTGATTTTTTTTTAAACTACCCTGGAATGAGAAACAATCTCTCTCCCAGCCTGGTGTTTGCTGATAGACCAGGAGCATGGACCCCTCTTGATCCCTTTTGTGACTTCTGAGCTGAGAGATTTTCCCCTCCCTCAGGTTTAAGTTGAGGAGCTCTAGTTGCTCTGCCCTGTTTCTCACCAGATTTCTGCATCAGCCAGACATTTTCTTAGGGTCGATCTGGGGGAAACAAGAGAAACCCTCATTTCCTCTGACACTGAGGGGAAATGGAATCCTTGATCAGTTGAAGAAGGCTGTAGATTTTCTCTTGCCAAAAATCACCTCATGAGAGGCAATGCCCCAGAATATGCTCACCCCCCACCCTCCTAACACTACAATCTTTGCCCTTTGACCTCAAATTCCTGTGGCAGAGTGCCACCATTTGTCCATTCCCACTTTTGATCATGCTATGTTGCTTAAAGTTGTCATCTCTTCTTCTACATTTTAAAAAAGTAAACAAATAATTTTAACTGGGACACATGATATGAGGGAAAATATAAGATTGAGTGGTCTGGATAGGTTTCTTGGAAGAGGTGATGTTTAAACAGAGATTTAGAGATTGAGAAGTATTCAAGCAGGCAAAGAATTAGGGAGTCCATTGCAAACAGAAGGAACAGCATGTGCAAAATGCTTGAGATGGACAAGTGTTTGACATGGCAGAACTCAAGAGGAACTAGTGGGCCTGGGTCATGGCTTATCCAAGAGTATAGTGGCTTCAGGAGGTTTTAGGAAGATAGGCCTGGGCCAGGTCATGCAAAACCCATAGGGTAATTTTTATATTTGTTCACAAATTATTTGGTACTCATAGCTTTAAAAGGCAGATCCTAATTCTCCTCCCTTAAGTGTAATCTGCATTATATTAATGACTAGAATGTGGTGCAAGTGACAGTGTGTGATTTTTGAAATTAGGACAGAACACGCACTACAGCTTCCTCTTTGCTCTCTCTCAAATCACGTGCTCTGGTGGAGGCCAGCAGCTGTGCTGTGGGGACACTCTAGCAGCCCTGTGAAGCGGTGGCTGAGACCTTCCACCAGCAACCATGTGAGTGAGCCATTTTGGAAGCCTATCAAATCTCAGACAACATCCTGACTGCAGCCTCATGAGTGACCTCAGGCCAAAACTAACCTCTCCTTAATTCTGATCCATGGAAACTGTGAGATAATAAATGACTGTTGTTTTAGGTTACTAAGTTTTGGGAGTAAATTGTTATGCAGCGACAGATAACTGATACAACTTAGTAGACTATGTTAAGGAACTTTGAGTTTTGTAAGTGGAAAGGGAAGTCATTGAAGAGTTTTGAGTACAACAATTATGTAATCAGATTTATTCTTTTGAAAGAATCACTCTGGCTGACACATGAAGAATGGTTTGGAGCTGACCAAAAGCAGAAGAGATGTACACCTCTGAGGCTGAATCAGTCAGGATACATTTGGCTGCAAGTGTCTGAAACCTTTATTAACTTATCTTCAAGAAGCCCAGGAGTGGAGTGGCTCTAGGAGTACTATAATCCTCCCATATCCATGGGAGATACTTTCTAAAATCCCCAGTGGATGCCTGAAACCTCAGACAGTACCAAAATCTATGATGCTATGGTTTTCCTACATATGCATACCTTTCTAAAACGTAATTTATAAATTAAGCATCATAAGAGATTAACAATAATAACTAAAATAAACTGGAATGATTAAATCAATATACTGTGATAAAAATTATATGACTGATAGCGCTCTCAAAACATCTTACTGTACTGTACTGTGGGGAACAGAAACTGCAGGAAAAAATCATGAAGAAGGGGAGACTACTGTAATTAATTCAGCAGTTCATCGATATAGTTAAAACCTCAGCTTTTTTTGTCTCTTGTTCTCCCTGTCTTGGAGTGTTAGCTTTGTTCCTAGGTTAACGTCTCTCATGGAGACAAGATGGTTGTCATGATTTCAGACCTCACATCCAGAAGTGACCAAGTCCAATTGAAGCAAAGGCTATCTCTTTTCAGGGGTGTCTTCTTAGGAGTGTGGGAGCCTCTCCCAGAATCTCTCAGGTTTCCTCTCACACCTCATTGATCCAAATTGCATTGCATGCTGATTGCTAACTGAGCAAGGAAAAGCCACCATAATTGGCTCAGGCTATCCATGATGGTGGCCTGGAGTAGGCTTATGTCAGTAAGATGAAAGTAAATAGATGAATTTGAAATATATTTTGTAAAAACTGGAAGAGATAAAAGAATCATGCATGGATCTTAGGTTTTTGGCATGAGCAAATAGTGGTTTTAATGGTTTGAATGTGTCTCCCAAAATTCCTGTGTTGGAAACTTGATCCCTAATGCAGTGATGTTGAGAGATGGGGCCTAATAGGAGGTGGTTAGATCATGAAGTCACTGCCCTCATGAATGAATTAATGCATTTATCTTGGGGGTGGTTTTGTTATTGCAGAAGTGGGTTTCTTATAAAATGCCCTCTCACCCATCCCATTTCTTTGTCCTTTTGCTATTAGATGACATAGCAAGAAGGCCCTTGCCAGATGCCAGCCCCTTAATCTTGACTCTCCCAGCTTCCAGAAGAATGAGTCAATTATTTTTCGATCATTATTATAAAACACCTGTTTGTGGTATTCTGTTTTAGCAGCACAAAACAGAATAAGATTAGGAAATAAAAGTAATATTTTCTAAGATGAGAAACCTGGGGAAGGCAGCTTTGTGCAATGGAGGAAATAAAGACTTTGCTATTTCTGTAGACAAGGCTCACCTGATCCAATTTGCTAATTGCCACCATATCCCTGAAGGGCATGGCACATTGATTTCAAAGATGGAGGCATCAGTGATAAATGTCTAACACCATAGCAAGCTGGCTAGGGGAGTACAACTTAGTGAGGGAGGCCTTTCTAACTAAACACGGAAGCTGTAGCATTTTTTTTTTACTAGTAAGGCTTGCTTTAATGATCATTACTGAAGACATTAATTGATACTGCAAATTGTAGCATGGATTTCAATGGTTGTCTTTGAATCATTTCCTCTACAGTGGACATTTTCATTAACTCTCTTGGCGGTCAGATGCATTGCCTTACAACTTTCATGAATAATAATGACATGAACATTTGCCTTGAGGTTATACTTTCTATTTTTAAAGCTCTTTGCCACATTAATGGATGGATCCATAAATGTATAAAAGCTATTGCTATGGTTTGAATATCCTCTTCAAAACTCATGTTGAAATTTAATTACCATTGTGATGGTATTAAGAGTTGGGACCTTTAAGAGGTGATTAGGTCATGAGGTTTCTGCTCCCACGAATGGATTCATGCTGGTGTCTCAGGAATGGGTTAGTTATCACAGGAGTGGGCTTCTGATAAAAAGATAAGGTCAGGCCCCGTTTTCTCTCTGTCTTGCACACATGTTTCCTCACCACGTGTTGCCCTTCCATGATGTTAAGATGCAGCAAGAAGTACTTCACCAGATACTAGCACCATGCTCTTGGACCAGCCTCCAGAACTAGGAGCCAAATAAACATATTTTCTTTATAAATTATCCAGTCTGTGGTATGCTGGTATAGCAGAAGAAAGCAGACTAATACAGAATATTGGTACTGAGAGTAGGGCTATTACTATAGCAAATACCTAAAAACGTGGAAGTGACTTTGCAGCTGAGAAATGGGTGGAGGATGGGAGAATTTGGAGGAGCAGGCATAGAAAAAGCATAGATTGCCATAAATGATACATTAGGGAAAATTTATGTGAGAACTCAGAAGACAAGAAAAATAGGAATCATGTGGAACTTCTTTGAGATTACTTGGGTTTCCATAAACAGAATGTTCGTAGAAGTATGAACGGTAAGGGACATTCTGATGACATCTCAGATACAAATTAGGAACAAGATATTAGAAACTGGAGTCAAGGGAAAGAACATGGCAAAATTGCTTCCATATCTTAGGACTTAGAATACAGAGTGATGGATTAGGATATCTGGTGGAAGAGATAGCTAAGCAGCAAAACATCCAGACTTCTGAATGTCTATTTTTAACTGCATGTGGTGAGATACAAAAAGAAAGAAATTAATTAAAGGCAGAATTTATAATTAAAAGAAAAGCCTAACTGAAAGATTTGGAAAATTTGCAGCCTGGTGATGTAAAGAGTGAAAAGATGTCTTTAGGAGAGCAAACCAAAAGTGTGGCCAGGCGACCTTCTGCTAAAGAGATGACCACGGATAGGAAAGAGCCAGGTACTGCTCATAAAGACCAGGGGTGAGAAAGATCCACAAAGGCACTTCACAGATCTTTGAGGCTGCTCCTCCCATTATAGACTCAGAGCTCTAGGAAGACAGAATGGTTTCAGCAAACCCTCCATGGGCTCATGGCCCAGCGCCTCTTTGGGTCTCTGCTCTCCATATTCTGGCACAGTGCTTCTTGGCCCATGGCTCAAGTGGGCTCAGGTGTGGCTCCAGAAGGATGAGTTGTAAACCTTGGCAGCATCCACGTGGTGCTAATTCTGCAGGTGCACAGAATGCAACAGTTGTGGGGGCATGGCTTCCCCCATCCTGGAAGAGTGCTACAAGAGTGAAGCCTCCACATAAAGTCTTCATTAGGGCAGTGCCTCATAGCACCATGGAAGTGGGGCCACTTCCAAGACCACAGAATTGTAGGGCCGCCAGCGTGCAGTTCCAACCTGGGAGAGCTGCAGGTACAAGATAAGGTGATGCTGTGAAACCTAGCAAAGCTATGGAGGCAGAGTGGTCCCACTCCAGTGTGCCTAAGGTGTGGGGCATAGAATCAAAAGAAATTGTTCTCCAGCTTTAAGATTTAATGTTGTTTACACTGTTAGGATTTGGATTTACTTGGGACCAGTTACTCCTTTCTTCTTGCCTATTTCTTTCTTTTGGAATGGGAATGTCTATAGTATGCCTGGTCCACCATTGTATTTGGAAATAGATAACTTATTTGACTTCATAGGCTCAAAACTGGAGGAAATTTGTCTCAGGATGAATCCTGTTTTGAATCTAACCAGCTGATTTAGATAAGACTCTGGGTTTTTGAGTTGATGCTAGAACAACTGAAGAGTTCGGGGGCTATTGAGATTAAATGAATATATTTTGTATCTGAGAAGGGCATATGTTTGGGGTGGGCTGGGTTGGAAAGCTATTGAATGGTTCCTTTAAAACTCCTGTTGAAATTTAATTGCCATTGTGATGTTATTAAGAGACGGAACCTTTAAGAGGTACTTAATGCCATTATCACAGTAGTGAATTAATTATTGCAGAAGGAGTCTCCTGATAAGAAATAAGTTTGGCTCCCTTTTTTTTCTATCCGTATTGTCTGTGCACTTTCTTGCCATATGATGCCTTTTCACCATGTTAAGATTCAGCACGGAGGCACTCACCAGATACTGATGCCATCCTCTTGGTCTTTCCAGTCTCTCCAAAACTATGAACCAAATAAACTTTTTGTTTTTATAAATTACCCAGTCTATGGTTCTGTTATGAGCAGCAAAAAATGGACCAAAACAGTTACATAGAAGAAATAACTTTATCACATTTTTATACCCTGTATTGTTTTAAATGCTGTTAAGTCCAAAGCTCTATGTGAAAATTTAGTTTGACAACATTTATTAAGTGACTGTCATATGTCAGGCACTATCCTAGGTGCTGAGAGTTCATTATAATACTAGGGGCTCAATCAATATTAACTGTTGAATGAATAAACCTCTACTTATTTAGCTAAGGAAGCAATACGAGAGGCTCATGATCCATGAAAAATGGTGGTTTTCTCTTTGACACAGTTTTTTCTTTCTAGAAATGATGGAAATTCACCTTGGCCCTTGGGTCCTGAGATTTTACAAGAAAATAGACAGAGCTGAGGCCTGATCAAATCTTACTGTGTGTAAGTCTTGTTTCTATGTAGAGATGAGACATGGTTTCTCCAAAGATATAGAACCTTTAAATCAATTTGAGATTTGGAGACCAATGAAGGACTGAACATAAAGTGCAGTGATGCTAGACATACTTGGGAGAAATCACTTGCTTAAATCTGCAGATCAGCTGCAATACTTCACCAATCTTAAGTTTTAAAACTTTAATTTAATTTTTGCAATTTATTTATTCCTATCTGTTTCCTAAGACATTTAGAATAGTACCTGGCACAGAAAATGAACTTAACAAATACTTTTTTTCTGAATGGATGAAAGTGTTCCCCCTGCTTGAAGTTTTTCCAACTACTTACGTCTTCTCTCCTTGAATTCCAGTTGCCTAAAGATTATATGGTAACTAATTGTTCGGGCTTTAGTTGTTTAAAATGGACAATTTATCATACCAGACTGTAAGATCCTTGAGGCCAGGGACCAAATTTTGTACTTCTCTTAAAGTCAATCTCTCAAGTTTAGTTAAAAGGAGTCCATTAGATATAGGTGGATCAAGATGTAAGGCAGGTAAAATTTTAAGGAGGGCACTTGCTCTACCCATTACGTTCCCAGGAATGGCAGAGGCCTGTGGCTGATGAGGAGAAGTGTAAGTCTAGTTTCTAAAATAAAACTCACTAGCTGCAGGAAGTGATTCATTTCTAGGCAGTGACATCCAGCTCTGCAGGTATGGGCTTTATTTGTGATTGAGTAGTGTCATAAAATTGTCAGTTGTGTGTGTGGTTTGGAACTGAAGTTTGCTGCCAGTTCACACTTTCAGAAAATGCACAATGGCATGATGTTAAATTTGTGTATTTTTAAGAAAAAACAGCAACCAAAAAAGATGCAAAAAAAAAAGTGTTAAGTAATAATGTGCTCTCCATCCATTAAGGATGAGAACAGATACTGATGGCAAAGAAATTTCTTGGTGGACACAGTTGGAGTCAGGAATTAAGGACAGAGTTTATTGCAGCAGAATTTTGGTTGCTTTGCCTTTGAAGTTGTATGAAATGAAACAGGATAAATGTGATCAAAATTAAGAAGGTACTTTTGTTATTAAATATCTTTGGGAGTGTTTGGCTCACTATTTCTGCATTTAGTGTGAAACAGAGCTTACATCGTCTCCAAGGAAACATTAAGTTCATACAGTATTTGCAGTTGATGGGTTGTCCAGAATGCAGAATGATTTCCAATAGCTGGGTTGTCAGTGAACTAGCAAGGTCAAAATGTGGTTTTGGGGTCCCAAGACTCTTACTCTCCAGAAAGTTACTCTTTGGGGCAAGAGCCAGGATGGAGAATTACAGCTACTCTGGCTAACTTGGGCAACTTCACTTACTTTTTGAGGCACTCAGAAACTGTCAGAATGGCTTCTGAGAAGTCTTAGCATTTTTTTGAACTATTTTGGACTTTCGTAAAAGTCACAAAAATAACAGAGTTTTAGTATATCCCTCAGTCAGTTTCTCCTAAAGTTAGCATATTTTATAATTATAGTATAATCATCAGAACAAGGAAATCAGCACTGCTATTAAAACTAAAAACCTTATTTCAGTTTAACCAGTTTTCCCATTGATGCCCAGAATCCCACATTATATTTAGTTGTTGTTTCTTGTCTCTAAACCATAATGACACTTCATTCTTTTCTTATCTTCTTGACCTTGACACTTCTGAAGGTTACCAATAAGATATTTTGTAGATTATCCCTCTGCTTGGATTTGTCTGATGTATTCTCATGATTTCAATGAGTTTATGCATATTTGACAAAAATAGCACAGTACATCATATCTTGGGGTTTCCTGGTGATGAAATGTCTTGTTACTAATAATGTTGACCTTGAGCACATAGTTAAAGGTGGTGTCTGCCAGTGTCCTTGCCTGTAAAGTCACTATTATTTCTTTCACAGTTAATAAATATGTTGGGAGAAATATTGTAATTCTAAGCAAATTCTGTTTCTCTTCTAACTTTTACGTACTAATTTTAGCATCTATAGGTGTCTTGGATCTGCAAAAGTTTTTACTGTGGAGTTTGCCTATTATCATCATAAAGTTTTCTATTTCCCTTTTCCTTCTACATTTATTAATTGGAATTCTACTTTAAGAAAAAACATATTTTCCTCCCCATTATTACTATATCTGTTAATATAAATAAGTCAGTATGGACTCAAGGATAGTTATTTTATTCCATGTTGTATTGTCCAGTGCTACTATTATTTGTTTTGTGGTTCATATTGTTCCATCTTTGGCCATTAGGAGGTCCTTTAGTTTGGCTTCTATGCTCCTTCAGTGAGTCCTTATCATTTCCTGAGCATTCTCTGATTTTTTGGCACCACAAGATGTTTTCAACTCATTTGTACTCTCCCTGTCCCAACTGTGGAATTACTGAGTAAATTTTAATTGAGAATAACTATGAAGCGCCAATTCATCACTTTAGCTTTGAATTTCAGATCCAACTTATCTAGAAGTAAATGAACTCATTGGAGACTAGATGATCTATCTTATGGCAGTGAAGTCTATCGAAGTGTGTCAAAAGATAATATTAGCAGTGTTTGTGAAAACTTGAACTGAGTTATGAAGTTTGGAAATATATATTTACAACACAGATGAAGGAGAAAGCTTGCAGCATGGAAAAACAGTGGCTGAACATCTGAAGAACTGTCTTGAGGGCATCTTTATCACCTAATATCTGTGTGTTTTCACACAAATCACATTGCAACTCTACATAGGGAACAAGTTTGACTAACTATATGACTCATAGACTTCCTGTGGGGATCAAATGAGCTTTGCATGAAAATGCTTTACAAATTGCAGAACGTTATAAAAAGGTAAGGTGTTAGTGTTATGGTTTCTACAAACACTTATTCATCATCATCGTGATAGAGTTAGAGTGAACCTGAAAGCTAATCCCATTTGACACCTGTGTTTTAAAGGAAGAGAAGTGGAGTCCCAGACATGTTAAGTAATTTGCCCAAGGCTCCAGGGTGGCAGAACTGACTGACTAAAACCAATGTCTAATCCTTAGTCAAGTGTTCTCTCCATTACAACATTCACTGTTTAAGTAATTTTTTTGTCATTAGGCCTGGGAGGAGCTTACCATGCTTTTAAAAAATACTACCTCTAAAATGAAAATGAAATATCAATTTTACCTTCAAAAATGTTGTTACTTTAAAATTTACTGTATTCATTTTCACTCTTAAACTTGGTTCTTGGGTTAGGGCAGGTATAATTTGTCTTTGTAAGAAACAGCACACAATAAGGTATCTCTGTTCTCAGAAAATTACTATGTGAACCTGATACTGGGAAGTGATTTCAATCCTGCTGCTGAAGGGGACTCCTACACATTGTGACTGTGACTAAGTGATGCCAGACATCTGGATATTTGGAAACATTTAGACGAGTGTCCATGTGTTTTCTCTGTTTTTATTCCAGATGTTTGAAATCATGGAGACAAAGTGTCTGTGTCTATAGTATCAGGGAAGAAAATATCTTACTTTTTCAATCATTGTATTTTTATAGTATCTCAGGTAAGGATTCCCTCCCCCATTCCCTTTCCCACAGAAATATTTGTTTGAGAAGGGACTATGAATTTCAGAAATGTATGTTTCATACGGTCCTGACTCTCAGACTTTTTCTTGTTGACACCAGTAGTGGGCACCTGTTGTAATTTGGTGTTTAGTACCCCTCTTATCACTGGGCAATTGCATTCTCATTCTCTATAGATCTGGGAAGTTGACAGCTGCAATGCCCTGCCCACTCTCCAGTAGCAGATATGGTCATATGACTAGATCTTGCTAATCTTCAAATCTCATCTCTGTCAAAGGCAATTGTACAAGACTGACCATAATATTTTTATTTCTGGATCTAACTATACCTGAGCTGGATCCCAGGACTTCATAATCAAGCAAAACCATAAATTCCTCCTTTGCTTAAATGAATTGAGTTTCTGTTTCCTGTAACCACAAAAATCCTGATTAATACAAGATCCTTGTCTCAGAGACTGTCCCTCTTACCTGACTAAAGTGCAGTCCTGAACCTGCCCCATTGTAGGTGGTCAATAAATGCATATGGATTGAATGCGTACATTGGAGATATATGTAGTATGGGATTTTTCGAGTCCAAGTATGTGAGTCTTGCAATTTCAACTTGCAATTTCAATGGTCATTTATCAAGGCACAAGAGACAAATAGGGAATGAAATTATATATTTTTAATTATCAGTGAGTAACAGCATAACTCAAAGGGCTGAAAGGCAAGCAAAGTATCTGAATAATTCACAAACTGAATAATTAGCCCGAATGGTTAGCACGACTAGAAGTTCCACTGTTCAGCCAATAGCTACAATCTGTCTCATCTCATTACATCAGATTTTTAATGAGAAGAGAGGGAGAAACAAAAGACACTCATTTGTTAGGTCTCTACTGCATGTCAGACACTAGGTTGGGCAACAAGGCTGACTTCCTGGGTGCAAGCTGTGCCGAATCGCAGGTCCTGCACTTAGAAGGATCTGTGCTTGGTTTAATGCTTTACTGTCATTAACTTGAAATTCTTCACGATATTTGAAATAGCGTCCCGCATTTTTTATTTTTCACTGAGACTTGCAAATTCTGTAACCAGTTTGTGTGTGTACTTTCTCTCTCTCTCTCTCTTAATCCTTATATCAGCCCAAGGAATATTGTGGCATTATTCATTTTTCCTGAAGAAGGACCTGGATGCATGACTGGCCCAAAATGACATTGCAGAACTGGGATTTGGACTCATCTGTCTGACTCAAGAGACTCTGAACTTTGCTCTGCCTCCTTTGTTTACACACAGGTATTGAGAGGGAGTCTTGCATTTGTGGGGCCTATAACTGATCCTTGGGAAGTAAATAGGGAAAGCATGAGACAGAGTGATTTGAGGATTCTTTAAGCACTGAATGTGTAACTGGACTAGAAACCTCTCAAGTGTTTTTTATTCATTCATCTCTGATATTTTTTGAGGGCCTATTATTTGCATTTACACTTTACATGCATTTATTCACTGAACAATTGATATTCATTGAGCTTCTGCTCTGTTCCAAGCCTTGTTTGAGTCTCCAAGAATATTGCAGTAATAAGGTAGGCAAGATCTCAGCTTTCTTGTAGTACAGTGTCATGTGTGTGCATGTGTGTCTGAGTGTGTGTGTGTGTGTGAGAGAGAGAGAGAGAGAGAGAGAGAGGGAGAGAGAGAGATTGGGGGGCATGGAGAAGATTGGAGGGGACAGGGAAGTTGAAAATAAATAAGTTAACAGCAAACTAGGTAATTTCAGATGTGATAATTACAGTGAAGGAAATACAGCTGACATTGAACAACACAGGTTTGAACTGTGCAAGTGCAGTTACAGACAGATTTGCTAAAAACCAAACGAGGATTGAAAATACAGTATTCTCAGGATATGAAATCTGATACATGGAGGGTGGAGTTTTCATGTAGGTGGGATCCTCAGAGCCAGGTGCAAGACTTGAGTATGCATATTTTAGAATCTGAGGGGGTCCTGGAACCAACACCCCACGCATACCTAGGGACAACTATATACGTTGTTTAATTGAGATAGGGTGAGCAAGGAATCCTTCTCTGAGAAGTGGCTATTGAAGCTGAGACCTTAAGAATTCAGCCATTGGGGAAACCCGACTAAGCACCTTTCAGGCAGAAGCAAGAGTGACTGCAAAAGTCCTTGGGGCTGCAAATAACTTAGTATGTGGCGTTGATTCTTCCCATAGCTACTTGAGGATGGTATTGTATTATCTGCCTTTTACAGATGAGGAAACTGAGACACGGAGAGGAAAATACATTTCCCAATATCACAGTTAGAAGGAAACTAAGAATTGTTTCCAGAACGGATGCAGTTGATTGCCCCACTCTGTCCTCCCTGGAGCAATAAGCTGATGAAGGAATTTGTTTTAGATGGTGACAACCTTGGAAGGGATAGACACACAAATCTAAATTGAGACATCTCTAACCACATACATATTTCCTGCAAATTTGCATCACATTTTTCAGTGTTCTACGTTTTTTCCCCAGAACGATTTGTATCCTAGGGATCCACAGTGCTAGTGGAAGATTGCAATTTGATTTGGGATTAGGGACAGGCATGAGGTAAAGCAAGTATCAAGCAGACTATTGCTATACCTCATCTGAGTTCAGTTACTCCTTATTTTGAATTTGAATTTGGGCATTCCAGTGCCCTGGGAGGTAAGAATCTCAGTTCCAACAGGACAGCCAATGCCAGCCTGGAACCACATGTACCCAGTGGGATGCTCATGAGACCTAGAATTGATGAAGTGGGAGGGCCCACTGTCATCTCAAATTTGGACCGTGTCCTTGGAATGCTCTGCCCCAGGAACCAAGTGGATTAGGAAGCCAATCTAGGTGGCTGATAGATGTCACCAGTTTCCAGCTTTAACAAACAAGCAAACAAACAACCCCCCAAAACAAAACCCAAAACACTATCAAAATTCTATCTTGCTCTAAGTCCTGTGGAAGAAAGCAAGCTTTGTATTTGTTGCTGTGCCAGAACTTTGGCTGGAACTTAAAACCAGTAATAATAGTTATTATGAATATTTAAATATAAGATACATTCATGCAAAGGGTGAATATTAACAGTCCTCACAAAGATAATAAGATGATTTAGACCTTCAAATAAATACTTGTGATATAGCCAAATGCATTAAAATTTGCATTAGTGCCTATTTCCAATCACAGATTTCAGTGCTTTATAGTTAATTGCAGAGTCAGGCCATTGCTCTATTGTTTTTTGCTATAAAATTTATTAAACAAAGAATGAGTAAAATGTGATTTTTCAAAGCAAGTTGTAAAGATCCACATATCATAAAGCTAGAGTGGATTTTAGTACGTAAAAATAGCTTTTTTGGATAGTTTCGGAAATATCAACATATGTGGTATTTAAATCATAATGCTGAGTTAATGGCAATGGCTCAAAAAAGAGCCAATTCTGACTTCTGACATAGCACAAGTAAAGAAAGAAGCTCTAAAAATTGTAAAAGTCGTATGCAAGACTATGTCTAGTAAGAAGCAGTTTACCTTTTCTAGTATTAATCTTGGGTGGGCACTCATTGAAAATCTTTTTTAAAAAGTCAAATGTATTGTGGTCCAGTTTGGATTCTCTAAAGACAGGTAGGTGTTTGTGTCTAGATAGATTTCCAGTTCAATTATGTTCTCATGGGGTTGAATCAGTGGTCTTTCTTCAGGAATGAGCAGTTCTTGACATTGTATTATGAATGAGATCTTCTCAACATTCATATTTCTACTGGGGGGGATAGATGTCAATAAGTAATTTGACTTCCTTTTCTAATCTTCTCACCCCACCCCACCAAATACATTGTTATCATTCTTAGAAGGTTTGCTTTGCATGTGGGTGCCTGGTCCATGCTGAAGGGGGATTCTGCAAAACTCACTCCTTAGTGAAGGTATCTGAGCTCTGCTATCAGTTTGAGACTGGACAATTTAGGAGTGATGCCTCCAGGCAGAGGGAAAACTTGTTATTTTCTCCTCTTTTCCTATATCATTTGGCTCCCTCTCTAGCTCTGATAACGTTCTCTTGACCGTGTTCTATGTATTGAGATGCAACTCTACTTTTATTTTGCTCTGTGTTGATCATGCCACAGTGACCTTCTTGCAAATTACTACTACTCACTTGGACTGAGTTTCGAAAAATTAGCTTTGATCATAAGCTCACACCAGATGGTAACACATGCATAAGAGGTCTGTAACTGCTCAGATTTGTGAGAAACGTGTAGTTGCCTGTTTTCACATGTGAGGTGAAGCTCTCCCTGACTCCAACCCTGACGCACACTAAACAACACGTATCATAAACAAAAGGAAATCTGAGTAAAGTGTCACCGTCTCAGCCCTAGGCAGAGGGAGTGCACAGAAGTGCTCTGAAACTGACTTCCTAGCAGAAACTGGAATGTTCTGCTGAGCTGGCCCAATTAGCCACATCGGAAAGCAAATTGGCAACAACAACAAATTGGGTCAAAAATTTTCCTGCGTATTCCTTAAGTTGCTTTCTTTTCTTTCTCTGAGAAATGAGGGAAAACTTGCAATAAAAATGAGGACTCTTCTTTTCATGAGCATTTAAAAACACACCTGCTTTATAATTGCCCAGGCTGTGAAAATGCTGTACTCAGCAACCTCGGTCACAATTCCAAAATACCTACTGGCTTTTATAGACTGTCCTGGTTCATTCTCTTCAGAGGATCACAAACTGAGTCTGAATTGTGCCCAAGTGATCCTTTCCCACGGCCTCTGCTGTTCTTGGGAGAGCCCTGGTTCAGCCTCATGGCATCCAATAAAGGTCATCTTCTGTTGTTGGTATCCACATGTTGATAGTACCCACATGCTTTCTGCTCCAAAGACAACAGTTTTCTCTGATTAAATCATGTTCCTTTTGCTTTGCAAGTTAATGTTCAGGCGGGGACCTGGCAGGAGAAGCACCCCCCACTCCAGGAAATGTAGGAGTTTATGTTTCTGGGTCAGCGGATGATGTCTTCCCTTTGCCATGCCTGGCAGGCAGCCTTTGGTGGAGGTCGTGTGAGCACTGACATGTTTGGTAACTTGAGGAAGAGATGGAGCAATCAGTTATCTGCTTCGATATCGCTTAGCACCGCCTGCCCAGAGTGGCCATCTTGAATTGATTGCTGCAGTGACACAAGTCAGCCGCAAGCTCTGTGCCAATCCTGCATGCCGGCAGATGGCTCCAAATGAGGTCATTGTTTTGACAGTTTCACAAAAGAACCCCAAACAGCTTGAACAAACCCTCACACACATTGGATCATCCAGAACAGTTGTGAGATGAAAAATGAACTCAGACCAAAACTTTGGGGAATGTGAAACACCACTGAGGGTTTCTCTCTGACTCTTCACATGCATGGAAGCCCAGAATGAGGCTGGAGAGGATTGACCTGGTGCCCCTTCCAGCTTCGTCTCAGCCCCTGGGTATTGGAACTGCTTGGGTGGCAGTGATTATCTGATTAGAGGGAAGACAATTATTTCAAACCTCAGTGATTGCAAGCTCCATTTGGAAGCATCTTGGCAGTCCAGATGCTGATCGTTTTGGAACATTCTGTGTTTTTCACCAATTCCAAGAGTGTATGTGTAGCAAGTCACATGACCCAAAAGTAACATTGGAAATTCATAGAACTAGACTGTCCCCTGAGACTACTTATCATTTAAGTTGGGAAAATAGACAGGCATATATCTTTCTGAGTTCTCTGCAAGGACAACCACTGTGTCTTGGTTTCAGAGTGTGCATCAGCATGCAACAGGCCCTTGATGGAAGCACTCATCTCTTGAGTACCAACCCAAATTAGCTGAGCCCCTCAAGTTTGTGCCCCAATGAAAGATGTTTCCCTGTTTTAGATCCATATGCTCCTCAGAACTGGGGCAACAGTGATCCTATCTTGCCCTTCTTCTCAATATGGTAAAAAGAGCACCTGTAATTCCAGCACTTTGGAAGGATGAGGAGGGAGGATCACTTGAGGACAGAAGTTCAGGACCAGTCTGGGCTATATAGTGAGGCTCTGTCTCTACAAAAATAAACAATAAATAACTCAGTGTGGTAGCACATGCCTGTAGTTCTAGCTACTCAGGAGGCTGAAGCAGGGGGATCGCCTGAGCCCAGAAGTTTGAAGCTACAGTGAGCCATGATCACAACACTGCACCGCAACATGGGTGACAAACCCTATTGTTAAAAAATGATACATGAATAGAAGTGCCATCAACTAGGTGGCTTAAAACATCAGAAAGTTATTCTCTCACAATTCAGGAGGCCAGAAGTATGAAATCAAGGTGTAGGCAGAGTTGATTCTTTCTTGGAGGCTCAGAGGGAGATCTGTGCCATGCCTCTCTCCTTGCTTCTGTTGGTTGCTGGCAATCCTTGGTGTTCCTTGGTTTGTGGTGGCACAACTTCAGTCTCTGCCTCTGTCTTCACATGACATTTTCTGCATGTGTCTCTGTGTCCACATTTCTCTCTTCTTATAAGGATACCAGTGACTGGATCAGGGCCTCCCCTACTCTCATGCAACCTCATCTTAACTAATTCCATCTGCAAAAATCCTATTTCCAAATAAGGTCACATTCACAGAGACTGGGAATTAGGATTGAACATATCTTCCTGAGAACACAATTCAACCCACTACAGGACTTGACTCCCAAGTCCATCCTCAGTGCTAGCCGTTACTTGCCATCAGTGGGGCTTTGGCAGATGGTGAAAACTCCAAGCCTGAGTGTTCTCATCCATAGAATGAGAACAATGAATGAGCACCTGTGACATGACCTCTGATTGTATGGTCTTGTTGGCGGTGGTGTTGGATATGTTCCTAGGCCATCTTTATCAGTGTAGAGATAAAAATCAACCCACGAAGGACTCCAATTCTGAATGTGGATTTTAAGTTCTTTCAATAGTTTACTTTCCAAACTAGACAATGTTGGTGAAGTGAGTTTTACATAGAAAACCATTAAGATATAAGGTCCTCAGCCCCATGCACGGACTTTTATTATAGGTATTCTTTAATGTAATGTTTTATGAACTGACACGTAAACATTATTCATGTTCCTCTTTAGAACTGAGAGCTTAAAGAAAAACTCCATGATTTTAGGGAGACACTCCAGGGTGAAACAACATTCATAGACAGTCTGGGCGCAGGACTCTGCCTTCTTGGCAATGCCTAGGAAGGAAGTCAGAGCTGAAAGTTACTGACAAAGGCTGGTTAAAGCCCAGTGGTGCCTTTACTCTGTGTTTGTCTAGGTGATTCTCTGCATTTTCCCTCCATAGGGACATTCCTTGTATCACTTTAGATTTTCTCTTGATCCCTTTCACAGCCCAAGGATTGTGAAGCCCCATCTGAAATGTCTTAAAATGACATCATTTCATGTAATGTTTCCACCCCTGTTCTCCTCACAGTGCACAATTTACCAAGGGGTTTCATTTATTCCAGGAACTACTACCCAGGTGTATATGAGTCAGGTCTGTGAGCGTTAGGTGCCAGCCAAACACAGGTGGTGACAGCATAGATCCTCTCCTCAAGCAATGTGGTCTAAAGGTGCAATGCCACAGCACAATACGCCAAGTACAAGGATGGCATCATGCCCAGGCAATTTTGGGAGCAAAGAAGACCAACATCCAACCCAAGGTGGGGGCCTGGGAAGCCTTCCAAGAAGAGGTGATAGATGATTTAAGGGCGGAGGCGGGAGGGTTACCAATGGATTTGCTAGAATGGCAAAGCATTCCATCCAGAGGAGAGATGAGCAGAAACAAAGAAGGAAGAGTAAGCTGAGTGTGTGTGGTTCAGAGCTGTCAGAGTGCCACTCCTATGGTTTCATCATTCACAATCACTGAAAACAGGGACAGTGGGCAACATTTGTCTTCTTCCCACAGCACTTCCAAAAGATTAGACTTTGTCTCCAAGCTGATTGCAAAGGTTAGGTTAGGGTAGCCTCCAGTCCTGGTGTGATTTTACTCTTAACTTCTCTGAAGCTTATATATAACATGAAAGAGGTTAAAATACTTACAGTGATCCATCTTTCTCAGTTTGAAGATGCTTGAGAAATAGCGTCGTTTGTTTCCAATGTACTAGAGGAAGGTTGGAGGGGTAGGCCTGCCATCCTGGTGGGTGTGCTAACTCTAAATGGGGACAACCTGCAGTGCGGGTCGGCGGCTCCATGTCACCAAGTCTCGGCCTGAATGGAGACAGCCACATCTAGATGAAGGTGTCCTGACTTCCCATAAACAAGAGGGGACCCCCAAAATTCTGGAATTTATTTATAAAAAATTGTGTAATACAAAAAGAAACCATCAAGAAAGCAGAGAGATAGCCCACAGAATTGGAAAAATATTTTCCAACTGCGTATCTGACAAAGGCCTAACATCCAGGATCTACAAGGAACTCAAACGTGCCAAAAAGAAAAAAAAAAACAGTCCCATTAAAAAGTGGGCAAAAGACATGAATAGACAATTCTCAAAAGAAGATATACGGGCAGCCAATGGACACATGAAAAAGTGCTCAGCCTCACTCATCATCAGAGAAATGCAAATCAAAACTGCACTGAGATACCACATAACCCCAGTAAGAATGGCCATCATTAATAAAACAAACAACAGATGCTGGTGAGGATGTGGAGAAAAAGGAACGCTTCTACACTGTTCGTGGGAATGCAAATTAGTGCAACCTCTTTGGAAGACCGTGTGGCGATTTCTGAAAGAACTAGAAATTGACCTTCCATATGACCCAGCAATTCCCCTATTGGGAATATACCCGGAAGAACTCAAATCATTCTACAAAAAAGCTATCTGCACACGTATGTTTGTTTCAGTTGTATTCACTATAGCAAAAATATGGAACCAACCATGCTGCCCAATGAAACTGGACTGGATTAAAAAAATATGGTACACATACACAATGGAATATTATGCAGTCATAATGAAGGACAAACATATGGACTTTACAGCCACTTGGTTGGATTTAGAATCGATCATGCTCAGTGATCTATCACAGAAACAAAGAACAGAGTACCATATGTTCTCACTCAGAGGATCTTGAACAATTATCATAATACTATAAGAAAGGGATTGGCAGTGGCGGAAAACTGCCAGAGGAGGCAGTTGAGGCAAGCTGCTAGGGGAGGGAGAAGCACACCTCATCAGCAAGGGTACTTGCATAATCAACGTGTGTATACCTAACCCTGAATTGTACCCTACATCTTTAAAAAAATTGTGCATTTATTCTTCATCTTTAAACATCAGTTACCGTCAAAGTACTCTCTGTTTGATGCAATATACTTATTGATATGATTTTTCCTCTGCTTAAAGCAATTTTTGAACTCAACAATTTTGGTGCCTTTTAGTGCTTCTGCCATTTTTTGTTTCGCCTTTTCCACATTGGCAAAATGTTTCCCTTTGAAGACCTTTTTCATCGGGGGAAACGAAAATAGTCACTCGAGTCCCTATTGTGTAAATAGGGACTGTGCATGGGAGTCGTGCTGTCTTTGGTCAAAAACTGCTGAACACTCAGCATGGTGTGGGCAGATGTACTTGTATGTCACCCATCCTAAAATGGGCAAATGTCTTGAAAGAATCTCCCCCCCAAAATTTACTGAAGCTGAATGCAGTCTCTTACAACAATGCTAGCTGGCACACTCATGTTGATGGGTTCCTAGAACACCTACCTGATAGGAGAAACATGTACCACAAGGGGTCTGCCCTCTAAAAAATAATTCCATGTTTTGAGTCCCCCCTCGTCTATGGCTCCAGGGAGAAGTCTCCTGAAAGGGAGCCTGCTGGGGTGAGACTCGCCTTTGTCTTTGATCTTGGCACGGCAAAGTTGCTCCAGGGAGAAGAGGAAACCTTGTAACCTTCCACCAACTAAGACTGCTGGAGGGCTTTGTCTGCTCAGTGAGCCTGTGGGGGGCACATCTGTCTTGACTCCACCTCCCAGGCAGTGAATCCTGTCTGACTGGAAGCTTCTCCCTCCCTTGAAGAAACTTTAGTTATTCTCAGAGGCTCTACTCCACCCATGCAGCCTCTGCGAATCCTTCTGAAATCCTCCCAGGAGAAATTAAGGGGCATACTCCGTGTCTGGTATGCCCTCAGTATTCATTCATAATAACAACACCTTATCAATGACAACTCTGGTCAAACCTCCTGCTTGATAAATCCGCCTGTACTGGCCATGAGTGTAAATCCCTAAGCTCTCTCGCTGCAGGGAGCATAATTGTTGATGGCTTTAGCTGCTGTGCTGTGAATCCACCACCGCATTTACGTGGCTGCTTACCACCTGTGACTGAGTTTGGCAGGGGGGTCAAGGCTGAGAAATGTGGGACACCTCTGGCAGGCAACTCTGACTCTAGGGCTGCCCACCATCCCCTGCTTCTTGGTACTTTCTTAGAACTGAGAAGCAGGCTAAGACTCCTGCTACCCAACCTGCCTTCCTTCCTTGTCTCCTCCACAGGCGGACCTGTGGCCAGTAGAAGCTTTTTTGGCCCCAGTGCTGCCCTTTCTACACTGCCATGCAGGTTCGCCCCTCCCTTGACACTTGTTCTTTGTGGAGAGTCACTCCTATTCCCGTTTGTTCTTCCACCGCCATCAGTGCCTTGCAGGGTCTTGGTCATCTTTGAAAGTCCATTCCTGGGTTAGTATCCTAAATAGCAGTTGCTAAATAATTGCTTTCCAAAGAATTGCAACCAAATGCCTATTCACTGAGGTCTTTTTTGGGTCCCGACTCTGTGAAAAACCTTTGTTTTGTTCCCCCATAGTGACTACTCCATCCCTGATTTCCCCTGTTGAACTTGCAACCCTCCTGCAGTGGGAAGTCATCACTCTCTAACTGACCTATGTGGCCTCTGCTTAGATCTCCAAGGAGAGTCGATTCAGTCTGTTTCTAAAGGTGAGGAGGTGTCTGCCTTCTTCTTTAGTATCTACACACTCCCAGGAGAGGTGAGGACACCTACTCAGCATTTGATACTTTCTGCTCTATGCCAAAAAAGTGTATGCACCTTTTAAGTGATGTTAAGAGATGTCCACCATAATCAGAAGTGTCTGGACACTGCTGGTAATCACGTTGAGCACCTCTTATAATTGCGGAAGTCAAACATGACTTGTTTTCATCTTTTGCCATCAGTATATATTGAGTATTACATTATTTATTTATTTATTTTTTCGGTTGGAGTCTCACTCTGTCGCCCAGACTAGAGTGCAGTGACTGCTCCCGGCCACCACAGCCTCCACCTGCTGGGCTCCGGCGATCCTTCCGCCTCAGCCTTCCGAGTAGCTGGAACTACAGGCGCACACCTCCATGCCTGCCTAGTTTTTTGATTTATTGTAGAGATGAGGTCTCACCAAGTTGCCCAGTATTACATTTTTAATACAGTGTTTTCCTTTGTTAAAATGTATACTTTTTTGGGCACACACCCTGTGTGTGTGTGTGTGTGTGTGTGTGTGT
This sequence comes from Cephalopachus bancanus, assembly GCA_027257055.1. Lineage (NCBI taxonomy): Eukaryota > Metazoa > Chordata > Mammalia > Primates > Tarsiidae > Cephalopachus > Cephalopachus bancanus. The sequence continues at coordinate 765,263 of JAPVLO010000552.1, forward strand.
GTGTGTGTGTATGTGTGCGTGTGTTTAAGTGGAAATCTTGCTCTGTCTTCCAGGCTGGAGTGTAATGGCACGATCACAGTTCACTGCAGCCTCAACCTCCTGGGATCAGGCAATTCTTCTGCCACAGCCTCCCAAATAGCTGAGACTTCAGGTGTGTGCCACCACATCTGGCTACTTTAAAAAAATTTTTTTGTAGAGACAAGGTCTTGCTATGATGGCAGGCTGATCTCAAACTCCTGGGTTTAAGCAATCCTCTCGCCTCAGCCTCCCCAAAGTGCTGAGATTACAGGTGTGAGCCACTGTGTCTGGCCTTTAACTAACCAATCTTTAGACTTGCTTGTCACCTATTTTCCCTGTCTCCAAGCCTACCCTGGCACAGACTATTGGGTCCCCAGGATCTTTCAGCTTCTAGGATTTGTTCTGTTCTGGAGTGGGTCTTTATGCTGCAGGACATGCATTCACAATATTGTGAATGGGGCAATACTGTCTCCAAGAAGGCAAAAATTAGATGAAAATGAATCTCATTATTTTAATATATAAAACACAGATACACATTCAAGACTTAGGTAGTAGGTAGTATAACTGTGGTATATACAATATATGTGGAATATGCAAATATGAAGTATATAAAGGGGGTGGTTAAGAAAAAAGTCTTTACAAGTTCTTTGTGGGAAGTAATAATTAAAAAAAAAAGGATTGAAAACACAACTCTAGGAGTCTGACTCTACCACGGTGCAGGAACTGTCTGTTTTGGATGACCTAGGATGGCATATGGCAAGGAGTCAATCTTGATTATTTAATCTCTATTAGATAACTCATTTTCTAATTAATTGCTATTTATGGAGTGTGTGTATGACTGTCAGAGCTGGGGAGGTTTTTAAAAATTTGCTGTAAATGGGTAGGTCCCTCAGTGCAGCAGCCAATCCTGATCTAAAAGTCCACTCACCATTTTTTTATTCTTAGTAACCATATTTATTTGCTACCCAGTCACTCTCATATTTGACTCCTGGAATGGTTCAAATTACAACATTAACCCAGATATTTAATATCATTAACCTAATTATTTTACCCAGAAGAAGCATCAGAGTAGAGTTTTGGTGAAACATTGTCATAAAAATAAATGTTTTAGAGAGATGATTTTGTTCTTAAATGGATTTTCTTTTGGAAAGTAGCAGCTTATAAGGGAGGGGCTGGGGTAGTGTTCTGCTAAGAAGGGGCTAGGAGTGCAATTTGAATTTCATTTTGACATTGAATTGCACCATTGAATTGCATTTCAACAGAAACCTAATAACTTTTACATAGATTGTGTCTTGGGATGGCAGACCGTGGCTTGTTGGGGGGCATTGATGGAAATTATGGAAGAATGTAAAGCACCCTTCTATCTCGCTACCCTTTGGAATCATCACTACTCTTGCAAGATTTCCTTTTGGATAAATATCATTGTACCCACTTCATTAGTAAGACTATTATTTTCTCAAACAGGCTTAAAAGTTTAAATGCAGTGGAAACATCTAGTAAGTGTCAAAACCGGGATATTAACCTAGGCCTATCTTGTTGCAAAACTAAGGACCTCACCATAACTTGCAAACTACAAGTATTCATGGAATTTGAAGACAGCAGGGCTATCATCTAATTAATTTCATCAGAATTTCCTTCCTCTGCATAAAGTTACTTTTAGGCAACAGAATTTTAGGGAAGCGACCTGAAACATCATGGCCCAGACTCTGGTTTACGGAAGAGCTGAATGATAAAGGCCCTTAGGAAGAGCTTTGCTTCATTTATTTCTTTATTCATCCTGGTTCTTTTTTTTTTTTTGAGTTGGAGTCTCACTCTGTCGCCCAGACTGGAGTGCAGTGGCCGCTCCCGGCCACCGCAGCCTCAACCTGCTGGGCTCCAGCGATCCTTCCGCCTCAGCCTTCCGAGTAGCTGGAACTACAGGTGCGCGCTACCACGCGCGGCTAATTTTTGATTTATTGTAGAGATGAGGTCTCACCAAGTTGCCCAGGCGGGTCTTGAACCCGTGGGCTCAGGCAATCCACTCACCTCAGCCTCTCAAAGGCACGGGATTACAGGCTGAGCCACCGAGCCCGGCTCATCCTGGTTGTTTGGCACTTAAGCATGAATAATAGTTTAAAGACAACAATAAACACAAGCGTAAACAAGTATTATGCCCTTAATTATTAATCATTTCTGCCTACACTTGAGGTCCTGTGGGCTATTTTAGCTCTTGAGTGGATGCTTTGAATTAAATATGTTCAATTTAAGAGACCAAAATCTTGTAGGAGGCTTCTTTTTTCCCATATGTGCACATGGTGGGGAATCCCAATACTGTTGGTTTTGGAGCAGACCCCACTCTTACTGATCTTGAATATGATAATAACACTTGTAACTTAAAGAGTCAGCTTTCTAATTGAAGTCATTTATTGATCATGCCTCCAAATTCTATGGGATGAGATAGAAAAGGTGGGGGAAATAAAAGTACATTTGTTGAGCTTAAAATTTAGCCAAGGCAACCATACACATTTGCTGTGTTTGCACAGACTTCAGATCCTGATTTCAGGGCAGAATCCTTTTTACATGGAAGTTCTGGATCAGTCTGGGTTTGGACAAGAAAATGGAGTTAATCTAACTATTCTGGGAATGAAGGGCTTTAATTTGAGAATTAAGGCATATGTGGGTATTGTAGGAGCTGGAGTGGCAAAGGTCAGGGTGTCACTGCAGAAAACCAGGGAGGCTGCAGCCAGAAGGTTGTAGAAGTAAACACGGAAGACCGCATGCTTCCCAAAAGCTTCCAAGGAAACTTCTGTAACTCTGAAAAATTTCTTAAGAAATTCCCTCCAACTGGTTTAGTCTGCATAGCAAAAGGGGTGACTCCTAAACACTAGTTGAGAAGCCACTGCAGACCTCACATATGCTCATATGTCTGCTGAAGCCATTTCCAGAGAAGAATGGCCTCTGTTCCTAGTCTACCATGCAGATCTCATTGACAGACTCTGACCTGGAACTGCACAGGGCAAGAGCTTCTGGGAACTGTAGTCTCCCAAACCTTAGAAGGGGTAGAGGATGATACCACATTGACAAAAGATTTCTCCGCAATCATTCCTAAAGTGTCTCCAAGGTAGTCTTCAAGTTGCCCTCTTATGCCATGACCCTTCTTAGGGTGATTTTACAGGCAAACCTGACTTAAAGACGTTAGGTGTAGGAACATCCCTTTTACATCTTACGTTTCTGCCGCTGGTGCCATGGTCTTTCCTAAAAATTCTCCTTGTGTCTCTTTCTTCTTAATCCTGCCACCAGGAGGTCTAGATCTACTTGCTTTGGTTTGCTTATTCCTTAGCTATTCGCTGCATTATTAAGTGTTTAACCATGGAGTGTGGTCTCAGGGATAATTCTTTTCTTCTGGGAGGATGACCTATGGCTTTTAAAGCACCATGATGATCACACAGTAGGTCCATAGTAAAGATAAGTTCCTTTCTTCCCTATGGTAGATGTTTGTTATTTATTTTTTTCTTTTGTCTATCCATTATCTACTCACCCTTCTACAGGTCACAGATGCCCCATTCACTTTGGGAGCCTTCCCTCCACCATTCCATATCCATGTGTCACATGGTTTGGAATGGACCACTGTTTTGCTCCCTTTCTACCCACTTCTCCACCTGCTTCAGGGGGGTCTCATAGGACTTGGGCTTGTTTCGTTCTCTGGTCCTAGTGATTGGCTGAGAGGGGAGCACATGACTCAGGTTGGTCTAATGAGAGTGGAAATTGTATGGGAACTGTGGGAAAGAGGAACTCTTTTTTGGCTTGGGTGACTAAGACACTGGAATGTGAGCTTAGCAATACTGGAGACCTCTTTGTCTCTAAGAGTTGAGATCCTGTCTGACATGAAGCTATCACAGAGAAAGCAGAGTCCAGGGATGGAGAGGGAGTCCTGACAATTTTTTTGGGCCCTTAGATGCAGTGGGGTCTAACTCTTCCAGACACTCATGCTCCAGGTTGAACTCTCATTCTTGACCCTCACCTCACAGAGCTTCTGGAACTAAGAACAAGACATTCTGAGAAAGAAAAAGAGAGCAATTCAGATAAAAAGTAATGTAACCACAGGCTGTATCAGGAAAAAGGGCAGACCCACGCTTAGAAGTTGATTTAGACTCATAAGTACCTGTAACATGGATCTCTTCTGCTCTTTAACCTACTTACAATCTTCCCAGACTCTACACCTAAAGTCTTTAACTACCTCTTACTCCTGTTTTAATAAAGGTTGCATTAAAATCTTATATTCAGTATTTTTTCTCTAATAATTAACAATACAAGAATGTGCCAGAAAATAACCTTACATTTAGTAAGACAGTGCTGGGTATTCTCTATGGTTAAATAGTTTTCAAGTGCTTAAAAATATGAGTCCTTACTGATGTTTTATACATTATTTCAAACAAAATGTATTTTAATTATGGGAGGGCTATAATTGACTTGATTTGGACCATGAACATAATCACCATTTATTTTCATGTTTCTATTAAACTTTTGATTTCAAATAACTGGGCTAAAATACATTTTTAGAATACAGGCTTCTGGAATTTGAGAATTACTCACTTGTTTATTCAGCATTTGTTATCACAAAGGACTTAATCTATGTATACTATGTACTAAAGAATTCAAGTTCACTGTTTAAAAACAAAACTATGCAGAAAAGCTATAATGAGCATGCTTTTGAGATGGGATAATAGAAATCCTGTGTCTGGCTCAAGAGAGGTGACCCTTTTGAGCTGGTCAGACCACACAGAGCAGCACTGGGTGGGATCTACTGCATGGGCAAACCACGAGGGGCTCTTTTATGGAGCCTAATTCTGAGGACATTGATAAACTGGAGCAGTCTGGGAGAAAGTAAGAGGGAATTGGAAACCCTGAATGATAGTTGAAGTTTTCAGGAATGTTTAGTCTGGAACATGGAGGGCCAGAGAATGAGCAGTATCCAGGGGATGTTGAGTCCCCTTGGTTTGTGTGGTTCTGAGAGCATAACAAAGCCAGTAAGTGGAATGTGCGGGAAGACAGAGTGTAGAAGTCTGGGGTGATCACAGTTGGAGGGGTCTGCTGCCCTGGCCTCCAGGATACTCAGCTGGCATAACTCTAGCTCTGGGGCTTGACGCCTTGGTTAGAACCCTGCTTAAAACTCGTGTGACCAACTGTGGGCATATTTGTAAATTATGACAGTGATAGTACCTACCACATAGGGATAATCACAGGGGTCAACAGATGAATACAACAGTTGTCAAGAATATGGCATATAGTAACTACAGGGACCACACTGAACACAGCGCCAGGCATAGTAGGTATAGGAGTTTCTTGACTGACTGGCTGAATGAATTAATTGATGAATAAAATAAGTAAATAGATCATCTCTAAGATCTCATCCACCTTTGAATCTGGTGTCTCATCAAAAATAGCATTTGATTTCTCTTTTATACATCAACTCTATTTCTGTGGGTTTTAAGAGTTGTATTTATATATTACTCATAAATGTACTACTTTTTCATGTTTATATATAAATATATTACATATAATTATATATAATGTATGAAATGTATAATATGATATATATTACTTATAATAGATATAATATATATATAGTGTTATATATATTATATAAATATTAAAAAGTTGAAGACTACAGAAAATTAAGGAGCAAGAAAGAAAAAACACAATGATCTCACTCACCAGAAATAATCACTGCCAACATTTTTTCAAATAAATATATGTATGCATATATGCATATATATACTTGGAAAAAAGGATAAATTATATATATATAATTTATAATTTTTATATTATATATATATATATATATATATATATATATATATATATAGTTGACCCTTGCATAATACCAATTTGACCTGTGGGGGTCCACTTATATGCAGATTTCTTTTCAGTGAAGGTGACATCAAGTTGCCTGCCTCTCCTACCTCCCTTTCCACCTCCTCCATCTCTTCTGCCTTTGCCACCCTTGAGACAGCCAGACCAACCCCTCTCTTTCTCCTCCTTCTCAGCCTATTAGACATAAAGATGATAAGAATGGAGATGTTTAGGATGATCCACTTCCACTTTATGAATAATAAATATGTTGTCTCTTATGATTTTCCTAATAGCATTTTCTTTTCTCTAGATTACTTTATTGAAAGGAAACAGTACATAATACATATAACATACAAAATATATGTCAATTGACTGTTTATATTATCAGTAAGGCTTCCAGTCACCAGCAGGCTATTAGCAGTTAAGTTTGGGAACAGTCAAAAGTTATGAGTGGATTTTTGACTACATAGGGGTCAGAGTCCCAAGCCAGGGTTATTCAAGGGTCAGCTGCATTCGCTTACATAGTTGTATCACACTAGATATAGATTTTTGTATCCCGAGTAAGTCTTGTTTGTTGTTTTGGCTCAGCATTACATGATAATTTAATGGCTTTTGGAGTTGATTTTTAGTGCTTATTTATTGATTTACTATTTCAGTCTTGAGCATTCATCTAGGACTGACACTGTGTTAAAGTCTAGAGAGAGAGAGATGAACGAGAGGTTGTTCTTGTCTTTTACTTGCCAGCACAGGTGGTAGAGGTTGAGTTCAAAACAATGAATAACGGCTACTTGGAAGGCTGAGGCGGAAGGATTGCCGGAGCCCAGCAGGTTGAGGCTGTGGTGGCCGGAAGTGGCCACTGCACTCCAGTCTGGGCGACAGAGTGAGACTCCAACTCAAACAAAACAAAACAAAACAAAACAAAACAAAACAAAACAAAACAAAGAATAACTGGATGTTAAACAACTAAACACCTCTGTCTTTACAATTCTCATGGCAACTCTGGCCCCAAATGCATGTTATCAATAGTTAACAGCAGTCTCCTTTTTCCCTTGGACTAGGAAATCTTCCCCACAGAACCAGTTCCTTTACCTCAAACAAGTGCCTCTTGCCTGTGGCCACTGGCATACCAGGAGTTGCCAAGGCATACACTGAGCTACTAGACATGTTCCCAGACGATGCTTTATTAAATCCTTTAATTATTAGCCACTCACCACACTTGCATCATCCCCTAGTACTCAGCACTGGAATCACTTAGGGGAAGAAGCCAGACTCCTATTTGCCCAAATTACTGCCTCAATTAGAGTTTTATCCAATTCAGGAAAGTTGGGACTCCCCAAATACTCTTTTGAACTCACTAGCATTTAGTTTTGTGTTAGGTAAGTCTTCAAGCCTTGAAAATGTCCTTTATCCAAAGATTTCAGGTGGAACCTAAATATAGAATAAGCGTAATCAAACTCATTGATGAGAGCAGCATTAGCAAAGGTAATTGAAAACCATTATTTCTATGCCTGTATTTACAGACCCAAATTTTGTGCCAGTGTGGAACTGCATGTAGATTTTTGTGCTTGCATGGGGAAGAGTGCTTCGATCTGGAAAGGCAGTTATGAAGGGAAATAAGAGTTGAAAAACCTGGAACTGAATTTCTGCTTGGTTACGGGTTAGCCGATGACTTTGCCATCCCCCATCTGGGCCTCAGATGTCTCATCTCTAAAATAGGTCAGCTTCCATGAGGTGGTGCAAGGGTTAAAAGAGACGTCAGAAGGGAAAACTCCCTCTAAGGTGGAGAGAGACATGGAAAGTATAGAGGCTGGAGGGAAAAGAAACCCTCATATCTCTTGTGAGGAGAGGGGGTGGTGCTGGCCATATGTCCTGTTTCATAACCTATATTTAAAGCATGCTGTATCCTCAGCAGGAAGGGGTGGCAGTAGGAGGCAGGCCTGCCATTAAAACTTCCATTTTGCAGATGAGCAAACACCCTCTGAGCATCTAATGGGCCACCACTCTCCACATCTGCCCGCCCACCACCTATAAAATGTTTCAAAGCGTACAACAAAGTGAGGTTTGTCAGTCTCAGGTGTTCTGTCCTTTTTCTTTCTACGAGAAACCAGGGGGCTGAGACCTAGAGCTGGGCATACCACAGGGTCCTCCCTCTCCTGGTCAGCCTCCTAGAGTCCTCTAGGGTCACAATGATGGCTGCCCTTCTGGCACCTGAAGGTGTGGCTATATAAATGAGACAAAAATCTATTTCACAGGAGTGGAGAAAGTATTCAGCCATACAAAGCGCAGACATGGTGCTCAGAAATATTTTTTAAATAATGAATTTCATCCTGCATGTGCTTCATAGGCCAATTTGTCTAAACTGGCAACTCCCTCCCTCACCTTGACTGACATCTTAGCACTCTCTGGTACCCCCGCCTAACTTAATTGTCCTCGTTAGTACCCGATCCCCTCTTATACACCAGAAGATTTTTTTTGGTCTATTTGCTTGTTGTCTCTTTCCTATCAGCCTTCTCCAGAACACAAGCTCAGTAGCCTGGGCTTTGCAGTGTCCTCTGCTGTATCTCACCCCTAGCACAGTGCTTGGGCACAGTAGGTGCTCAGTAAGTGTTTGTTGAGCAAATAAATGAGTGTGAGCAACTTCTAGAATCTTCCAATGTTTGGCGGTGATAAAGTCTGCCTTAAAGACCCTTTATTTATACAAAAATAATTGGTTGGGGATAATTATTTTCTGGATAAGATAAAGAAACATTTGCCCAGGCCTGTTCTAAACCCTATTTAGAAAAATAGCTTGTTTATTCTACAGACATTTCATGAGTGCTGTTTATGTGTCAGGTATTGTGCTGGGATCTTGGGATTTTTTAAAAAAAGTGAATGAGGTATGTCTCTGCTCCCAGGTTAATGGGTAGGACAGACAAGTAAGTAGGTTATTAGAGTGGAATATGTGATGATGGAAGCTGTTCAAGCAATTGAGGGAGTCGGGGAAAGGAAACAAATAACTTTACCTGGAATAGTTTGGAGAGGGTTTTAGGAAGAGAACCAAGAAAATAATTGAAGACATTTAAGGAAAAGGGAAGAATGTACAAAGGCAAGACATTATTAAAGGGTGGGACTGCTATGCATGGCTGTGCAGGTTGTACACTTCACAATTCTGGATGTGTGTTTGTGCGCATGTGTGTGTTTATGTGATTCACATTTGAGTCTATGTGCAGTGTGGTGGCCCTATGAGAGAACAACACAAGTTCAGGAAATAGAGAGAAATGCAGAGCAGCTAAAAAGTAGGGTTAATTTAATGGAATTGTGGGAAGTGGCCAGAGCAGGTATGATCCAGAATGGTGCCATCAAAGTGTGAAGGACCTTGGGAGCAGTCTAAGGAATTCGAAGTTTACTCCTTGGCCGCTGAAGGTTAATGGAACAAAACCAGAGACAGGAAGGCTCAAAGTAGACAGAAAGGTGCGGGGAGTGGGTCTGAAAAATTGAAGGAGCAGCTTCAGACATACCTATTGGGCAGGTGGGAGCTTTACTCAGAGAATATCAAGGTCAGGGCCCATCATGTTCCAAGCTGGCACTAGGAAGGGTCAAGATTCATAACTGGAGGCAGAATAAGAATTCAGGAAGAATGATGTCCTCAAAGAAGTGTGAAGAGCATCTCAGAAAGTCACTTGTAGTTATGAGTATCAAATACTGCAGAAAGGTAAACCAGAACTAGGACTGAGGATGGACCTTGAGACTACCCACCTGGGGTCCTTTGAGGAAGCCCTGGGTAGGAGTCAAGATCTGGGGAGCTGAGCCTTGCAGGAGGTGGAGGGAATGGAAACGGCAGCATGGAAACACCTGAGGATCAGTGTCTTTCTGGCCCTGCTGGAAAGAACACCTCAGTAGGCTCCTGAGAGTCACTTCTGACTCCGTGAGTTGAGGGATTACTATGTGTGTGAATACAGCAGCCATAATCCATTCACACATAAATTCATTCACTCACAAAAGACATAATGGTTTCCTCTATGCCAGACTATTGAAGGACACCACAAAACAAGACAGGCAAGAGTCTGTTCTTAGATTCTTACCTTGTGGGGGGAGAGGCTGGATCATAAATCACCACTTCACTCAAAACAAACCTCTTAAATAGTGAGGAAGGTGATGGATGCTACACAGCAGGATCGTGGAGGCAGGAGGGACAGTTATCACATGGGACAGAGTGACAGATGGATGTCGGAGCGGGCAGCTCTAGGCCAGCCCAGGATGGAGGTGGTGTTTGAGCTGAGACCTGAGTGATGAGCAGGAGTTTGTCATGCAAAGGGCCTGGAAGAATATGTCAGGTAGAAGAAACTGGACGGGTCTCAAAGGCAGAAATAAGGAGCGGAAAGAAGGCCGGTGACGAGAGCCTAGCGAGCCAGGCGGAGCACGGGATGAGGCGACGGCCGAGAGTCGGGATGAGGGCCTGGCTGGCTTTGTTTTCAGAGCCCTGGAAAGCAACGGGAAGACTTGAAGCAGGAATGGCCGTTCTGCCTTGGAGTTAGTGCCTTTATTTTCCGTTTTTTACTTTTTATTTTTATTTTTGAGTCGGAGTCTCGCTCTGTCGCCCAGACCGGAGTGCAGTGGCCGCTTCCGGCCACGGCAGCCTCGCCCGCTGGGCTCCGGCGATCCTTCCGCCTCCGCCTTCCGAGTGGCCGGAACTACAGGCGCGCGCTCCCACGCCCGGCTGGTTTTTTGATTTATTGTAGAGACGAGGTCTCGCTGCCCAGGCGGGTCTCGCACCCGCGGGCTCAGGCAATCCACTCACCTCAGCCTCCCAAAGGCGCGGGATTACAGGCTGAGCCACCAAGCCCGGCTATTTTCTGTTTTTAAAAAAATGTCTTCAAATTAGAACAGATTTGTTGAATCCTCAGTATTGCTCTCGATGTTCTCTTCATACTAGCTAGGGGAGGACCTTTCACTTTTCCTCTTTAGCATGACCGATTCTGCGTTCGTTGGAGGCCGGCTCTGTGCCATGCCGTGTTGTGGGTGTGATAATAAGGAAGGGGTGCTGGCATGACTAAGACTGAGTCTTGTTCTCGGGGTACTTACACAATCTCCTTGGGTGACAGGACCTGCTTCCTTGTCATGAATGATCTTGAGACAAAGGAAAGCTACAGAGGTACAGCCCTGGAGCTGAGGACTTAGAAGTAGAGACGTCAGTAAGTTCAGCGTCCCACGGTGCCTCAGGGTTCAGAGGATCTTCTCTCAGCCCATCAGGCTCCTAGGGTAGCAGTCCTGGAGTGGTCTGCAGACTGTACAGTCAGGGATAGCCCATGCAGCCGACGGAGTCCGCAGCAGACGGAGTCCACAGCCCGAGGTCTGGAACCCCTAAGTTTGTGAGCCACAGGAGCATACTCCTTGCTGGAAGGCTAGGGTAGACCCTCTTTGGAGTCTTCAGCTGCCCTAGGGATAAAATTTGAGCCCGAAAGTTAGAGGCAGAGTTCTGAGACCCATGGAGACTGGTCAGCAGATTTTAGGCCTGACCTCCCTGTCACCTCTTTTATCGTCACCTTTTCTTCTTTCTCTTCCCTTCCGCCCACTTTTATCTGTCTCTTATCTCTTCCTCTCCTTCCTTTTTGCTCTTCTTCTCCCTTGATTTTTCTGCCTTTTCTTCTTCATCAGTTTGGCATGGCATGCATTTCTTTGATCTCTGCCATCTCTTGAACTCTCAGGATCTCTCCTTACTTACTTGGATCTTCGGCTTCTGGTCTTCCTCTCCCCAGTATGCTGCCCATGGTTCTGGAATCTTCATGCCTGTGCAATATGAGGGGGGAACCCCCCAAAATGAAATTATCTTTTGAAAGTTGGTCGCTTGTAGCACAGCCTTCCCCTGCTAGATACCTGGTCAAGAAACCCATTGGCATCAGTGTACCAGCTAGCATTGCTGTGAGAGGCTGCATTCGGCTTCAGTGAATTTTTTTTGGAGATTCTTCCCATGGGTTTGCCTATTTCATTATGGGTGATTTACAAATGCAACTGCCCATATCACACTGAGTGTTCAGTTGTTTTTTTTTAGCCAAAATGGCACAATCCCCATGCCTTACTCTTCCTGTTCACCCAATATCATCTCAAGTGCCTTTTTTTGTTTGTTTGTTTCCCCAGAGAAAAAAGGAGAACATTTTGTCGATGTGGAAGAGATGAAACAAAATTTGGCAGAAACACTAAAAGGCATCAAAATCGACAAGTTCAAAAACTATTTTGAGCAGTGGAAAAATCATCTTGATAGGTGTATTGCATCAAACAGAGAGTACTTTGAAGGTGACTGAAGTTTAAACATGTAAGAATAAATACACAACTTTTTATAAATAAATTCTGGGGTTTGGGGGTTTCTGTCTTGTACAGCTTGAGCATTCCAAATCTAAAAACTTGACATGCTCCAAAATCTGAAATTTGTTGAGTGCCAACATGATGCTCAAAGGAATTGTTCATTGGAACATTTGAATTTTGGGTTTTTAAACCTGGAATACTCAACTGGTAAGTATAATGTAAATATTTCAAAATTGGGAAAAAATTGAAATCTGAAACACTTTTGGTTTCAAACAGTTTAAATAAGGGATACTCAACTTATAGTATTTACATAGCAAAGGCAAATGTAACTTTTTAAAACCAAAAGTATAATTCATGTCCATCTCAATGTATTAATTTTTATGTGTATTAATCATTGATTTGGTGAGGAGTATGGTGGAGATTATAGGGCTGAAGCTTCTCTTTCCATCTCTTGGCATCCTGTTGACTTAAACTCAGTCATCCTACTTTTTGATCATACCCCGACCATCTATATTTTACACTCCTATTCTCACAATTTTTGCTCTTTTACCAAAACTTCTGGTTCTTTCAACCTCCATTTTTATCACCCTCACATCTTCTGTCTTCCATCCATCCTTTAATGTTGGTGTTCCATCTCTTCTCATTTTTCATTCTTTCCCTGCTTGATCTTACCCCTTCCACATTTTGTCCTTATATGAAAGGCTACCACAATCTAGAGCATCTCTCATTCCTGAGTTTCAGGTCTCTTTGGACAATTGCATCTTGATATCTTCATCTAGATGTCCTATGACCACTTCAAACCTAATAGGGTACCAAGACCTAGCCCAAGTGGAATTCGTTTCTTCTTTCAAATCTTAGCTTTCTCCTCATTTTTTTCCTCAGTGAACCATCAGTTATCTAATGGCCCAAGCCAGAAACCTGAGGTTGTTCCTGATGCCTTTTCTCTCTAAACTTTATATAGGTTACCAGTACCCATGTTAATTCCACTTCTCTCTGCCATTTCTTCTCTCCTGGCTTCTACTGTAGCCTCCTTGTCTTAGGTCCTCATTCCTTGCATTATTGTGATGGTCTCTGATGTGGTTTTCTTGCTCCCAATCTCATCTCCTTGAACTTCCAGAGTTGCCCTTCTGAAGCACTAATCCCATCTGGTCTCTCTCTACTTAAACTGCTGCTCTGGCCCCGTCACCTCCATTATCTCAGCCCTCCAGGCCTCCCACACTTACCCCTGCCTTCGTCTCCAGTCTCTTGCTGGCCTCTTGGGCTTCAGCCACTCGCACACGGCATCCCTCAAAAATGTGGCATGCTCTAGGGTCACCTCTACACCTTTGTACACATGTTCTACTGATTTTGAATGTGTTTTGGCAATACTCCTCCTGAACAACCCCACCTGTTCCAATATTGAATGATGCTTAAAGGTGACCATATCACCTCTATCTGGCCTGATGACAGGTGTCTCTCTCCTAGACTGGGTTGCAAACACATCAAAGAGCATAGATATGTCTCTGTTGGTTTTTGTCGGGCATATTTTTGGCAGTCCACTTAATAAAAATGGAGTGAATAGATGTGCCATTTTCTTGTTTGAAAGCCAGATTTGTAGATAAACTTGGGCAGATGATGCCTCATCTCCATATGCCAGACTGCTTATGGAAATTGATTGAATTCAATAATCTCTCTTCTCTCTTCCAACATGGACTGTACAGAAACTGATTCAGTAGAGTTCTGTATCCAAGATAAAGAAATATTTGGCTTGCATGCTTCTCTTTTTCTTTTAAAGGTTTATACTCTTCAGCTTGAGCTCTAATTTATATGTACTTAATTAAACATGATGGCAGCTGGTAGAAAAAGGCAAAACTTTGATGAGACAGTGATTTGTTTTTAATTAAAGCATTATCACACGAATCCATTATTTCAAGTCTTTGATTCTTAAATCATCATTGATGAAGAGTTCTTGAAAATGAACATAATCTTTACTTTAAAGAAGAGGGGAGGGGGTATGAGCAAATGAAAAAGAATGGTCCAAACCAGACAGCCAGATTTGACTGTATTTTTGAAGGTCATCTTGGTACCTCGAATTGTCGTTCCCCCTCCCCACCCATGACCATGAGTGTTCAAAGACAAGGGTATGGGTGTGGAGTGTTGGAACATGACCCTAGTGGCTGACCAACACTGCACCCTGAGAGGTTAACACTGTATTAGCCTTCCAAGGAGCAACCTCCTCCAGCCTCAGCTTCATGGCCTCACAAGGCTGCTTCACACCTTCCCGCTGCAGTGTGACTCCTAGGTCACAGGTAAGGGAAGGCTGATGAGAGATTGGAGCACTCCTGGTGATGATGAATGGTGAAGGATAGCATGAGGTCATTCCTTAAGTTGCAGTCCACTCCCAGCACCTTAAAATGATTAACTCGAGAAGTTTGATACCATCCTGAAAAGTTCCAATGCTGAAAATCGCCATCATTCGCTTCCTGGCTCTCCTCCCAGGCACATCTGTGTTCTCAGTTCATCTCTAGCTCACAGTTAACTGCACCTTACTTTCGGAATTTGCCTTCTCCTGCCTGGCATGTTATTATGTTATGTACATTTTTGGAGACATTGATGTTAGCTTCTCATCACCCCATGGTTCTGAAGTCTGGGGCTGTGTTCAGAAGAGGGATGCTAAATCAAACTGTTATGTCCCTAGACTTCAAGGGAAGGCTTTCCAGGGACAGTTCCCAAGCTCAGGAGGTTCTTATTCCACAGAAAGCCTCAGCTTGTGTTATTGTTTGTGACCACAATTCTCTTCCCATTGAAACAAATTATTTCCCCTTTGTAACAAGTGAACAACTTGAAATTAAAAAAAAAAATCTTTACTTTCATACAGTAACACTATTTTTAAAAGATGATCAGAAATGATTATTTATTGAATACTTACATGGTACAACAGCTGGATCAGGGCTCCTCTCTTGGTGGGCACACTGTGCACTTGAGAAAGTTGATGTGTCCGGGTCCTCATTATCTGAGGACACTTGGTTCTTGAAAGAGTAAAATGACTTAAAAATAAAATCAAAATTGCTATTTTATGTAGGGAAAAAAATTAAAAATGATGAAAGCAGATTTATTTTTGAGTAAGATGAATATAGGTTAGAGTGCAACAATGTGCTAATTTCTTGGTCTGAACAAAATATGATCAAGTGTTGGGGGATTTGAGGCATGATGTTCCTGAAAGAATTGTCTTATGGAACCAGTATCTTTCCCTTCATTGATGACTTTCAGAGCACTGGATCCCAAAGAAGATAAGTTTGGTAAAAATAGCTGAGGTCATTTCCATTCTCTCCCAGGATCCTCTTCATGCTTCATTATTTGTGTCTCTTGCTTCCAACATATCGGCTGTGTCATCATTCTAGGTGATTTTCCTTTTTTTCCCTTCAATTGCTAAGTAGCCCTATCCCACCATTTTCTCACTTATCACTGACTATGACTCTGATCTGAACAGTTCTAATTGAAAAATGTCATCATTATATATAAATGATAATGCGATGATACATATATTTTAATTTTACAGTCCATTTTGTCTGCTTGTTTGTGAATATTTTTGTGTTCTGCTAACTCTTCCTTACCCATAAAACCTCATAACAGAGAAAATCTAAATACCAAAGATCTTTCCCCCAGAAAGAATATAAACACCAGAGTAAGTGGCTGGACTAATTGTTAAGTGAGTGGTACAGACGTTTGTGCTCTAAATTTGGAGGAGAAGATGTGATTTTTTGCATTTGTGTCACACTAGAGTCTCCAGAGCATTGTGACATTCCTTATTCCTTCTTGGCCTCATAATTCCTTGTAAAACCAGAGTTTGGCTTCATAATTCCTTGTAAAACCAGAGTTTATGGGCCCATTTTACAGATGGACCTCAGAGGGTGAAAGAGACTTACCCAAAAACATATGCTGGTCAATGCCAGGGCTGGGATCCCAAGAAGATCTCAATTTTAAGAGTGTTAAGAGAACCTAGAAGGATGGAGGAAGCTTGGGAGAACAGAAAAGAGGGAAGAATACTAGGTGAGAAGTGCCTAGAATAAGCAGAATATATAAAGAGAAATTCTGAACTTTTATGTCAAGTGATTGGGTTTTTAGTGTTCCAAAAAGAATCTGGGCAGCTGCTGAGACACTGGGCCTTTATCTTTACTCCCTCAACCGTGGTTAGTACCATTGTCCCCCAGCCTTTATCTCCTGCAACATAGGCTGGGCCAACTCTTGAAGTTAAGTGGAAAATAGTCTTTTTATCCTGCAGCAACCAGTCTGCCAGATAATATCTAGATAAGGCGCCTAGCACCTTTCATAGTACTTTGCACACAGCAAATTTTTTTGGCAATAAAAGCCTTCAGTGTAGAAAGAACAGAGAAAAAAGTCTTTTGAATTACTATTTTTCCCTGAGGTCTTAAAGGAAGAAAGGAAGTTTACTTAAAGGGGAACACTTTTCCATAGACTCTAGTAGCGAATAATTTGGGCCTGTAAAACTGTATTCCAATGACAACCTGCCCCGAATGTCTTGAAAATCACTTCTGACCCAGGAAACTGGCTCCAGGAAGCCACTGTTGATATACTTAAATGGATCCAGCTGGTTCACTCTGATGTATTGATCCATGGGATGTGGTAGAGAGTCAGGGGACAATACTTGAAGTTGATCCAATGCATTGTGAATAAAAGTTTATTTTATTGCCACTTCTGTAAACAGCCCTAAGATAGAGCCACTGGGCAGGAGCATGTGGATGCCTGGGCCAGGAGTCCTGCTCTTCCTCATGCTCGCTCAGGTGTCTGCTGCTCCTGTGTGCAATTGTTTTTTCAGTGACCCGGCCATAGCTCAAGCTTGTAATCATTTCCAGTAACATCCCTTAGAAGTTTCTGGATTCTGGAGACCTCAGCGAAAGTCCACAGGCATCTCCTTTCTGGGCCACATCTCCTTCCCGGGCTGGTCTTGCCTTCTGCTGACAGCCATCACTCCCCTGGCCTCCTTCAGCTACCTGGGCTTAACCCCAAGGAAGGCTTGCCCGTTAGACTCTGCCGGATGCTGCAGGAAACCTCTATGGCCATGTGCAAGCCTTAGTACAGTCCTGGCCCGGTGTGCTGAGTGGAACTTTCTTGGGGCCAGGGCTTCTCTACTCTGTAAGGTGGTATCAGTAGGCCTCCCCACAACTGTGTGCCATCGAGAATAGAGGGGAGCCCCAAGGTCAACAAAACCTAGTCTTCTCCATATGCAAAAAAAAAACTCCAAGACCAAAAAATCCAACCCACTTTGGACAGACCACCGAGGCATGATGAATGTGAGGGTTCTGCTGTGCACGAGCCAAGAACATATTGAGGGAAGCAGAGCCATAAGGGAAGCAAATAATTGACAAAGACAAAAGTGGTCTTTGTGCAGCCCGGAGA
The DNA here is from genome assembly GCA_027257055.1 of Cephalopachus bancanus. Lineage (NCBI taxonomy): Eukaryota > Metazoa > Chordata > Mammalia > Primates > Tarsiidae > Cephalopachus > Cephalopachus bancanus. The sequence continues at coordinate 782,789 of JAPVLO010000552.1, forward strand.
AAGCCAAGCTGGGAAACCGTTCCCGATGAGTTGCCCAGAGCAGGAGCACTGCCCAGATCCATCTGTCCAAACCCTACATTCTAGATTAAACCTAAGCAAAGGAAAGAGGCCACTGGGGTCTAGGAGGAATTTTTAGGCATGGCTTTTCAGAGTTGCACAAAAGCCAATGACTTTATGTCTTCCGATGATTGGGCTCTGATTTGAGGAGTCCAATTCTGAAGACCTTAGTGTCATTTAGGGAATATGGAGGAAGCTACCCTTAAACACGCCTGCTGTAGTCTTCAAAAGCCACCATTAAAACTCACTGGAGTACAAAATTTTACCCTCAAGCCTTGACTTGGCCAGGCAGGTAAATCAGGCAGTCATCCAAATAAAACTCAGGTGACAATTCTGTGACGGAGTTCAGTTAGACCTGTTCTTATTGTTTTGGCCTTGCCTTACAGAGATGTAGTAAAATAAGATCTATCTATCCTGTTTTCTCACCCTTCCATTACTGAACTTGGTGGCTGGAAGGGAATTTTAAGAGGTTATGTTGTCCAGACTCTTTTAGTATTGATGGAAATTAATACTTGTTGGATAAATATTTATCGAATCACCATGTACCAGGAACTGTGCTAGATGCTGTACCTGTTGCTCTTTTTGGAGGGCTGTATAATCTATTGAAGAAGACGGGCACATAGACAATTACGAGCGATAAATGTTATCATGGATCTACGGCCGGTCCAAGCAGATACCAGCCTCCCACTTGTCCAAATTTTGCGGTCCAGGAGATTGCCACTCTCTTCCTGTGTTAAATACTGGGGCTCCCCATAAGACTTAGCTTTAAAAAGGGCCTCTGCTTGAAAAATGTGGAGGCGTCGCGGCGGCCGGCGCTGCCGCGGCCGAGGGTGGCGAGGAGCCCGCCCCGGAGGCTGCGCGCTGGCCGCGGCCGGGCGCGCAGCAGCCGCTCCTCGGGCGGCCCGGAGCCGGGGGAGCCGGGGAAGCAGGGCGCCGCGGCGCGCGGCGCTGGTGAAACCCGCGACCCCGGCTCCGGGCCGCTCCAGGCGCGGCTCGGCCGGCGGCGGACGGGGCCAGCGGCCCGGGCGCTGCTCCGCGGCCGCCGCGCAGGTCAGGCCGGCCGGGACCGGCTCCGGGCGTGGCGTGACGCCGCGGCTCTGCGGCCCGGGCGACGGCGGGACCGTCTGCCCGCGTCGTCTTTCTCGTGGCCCGTGCTTCCAACTGCTTGTCTGTGGAAGAAACCGCAGGCTCCGTGACTGTTCGAGATTGTATTCAGTCCGCCTTGGAGACTGAACAAACCCCCGAGTCTCTTCAGCTTAGCCAAAGCAGTTGGGCAGGTTTGGGCTCGAATGCACGACGTGGACCTCATTCGCGGCGACCTCACCACCTCCAGCGTGCTCCCGAGGCCCGTCGTGCTCACGGACTTCGGGCTGAGCTTCGTTTCGGCCCTGCCGGAGGACAAGCGCGTGGACCTCTACGTCCTGGAGAAGGCCGTCCTCAGCACCCACCCCGACACAGAAGCGGTGTTTGCAGCCTTTCTGGAGAGCTACCCCACCTCCTCCAAGAAGGCCAGACCAGCGCTAAAAAAGCTGGACTGCGCCTGCGGGGAAGAAGGAGGTCCGTGGTTGGGTAGGAGACTGTGGCAGCTGCTCGGCTGATGCTTTTTCAAAGACTTGAAGGAGTGCTATGTATATGAGATTCGACCTGTGTAAAGGTGTGCGGGTGTTTTCAGGTGGTGTCCTCACACTTGGTGAGCGTCATGACCTGCAACTCGCTGCTCTCAGGAGTGACCATGCATGGAAGACGTGTTCTGGATATCGAACCTCAGTCATGGCCAGGCCGTCTCCCAGCTTGTGACATGAATGCCTCATGCCCGTGGGTTTGGCATTGAGTGATATAATGAGAACATTATTCTCTTCAATCCTGGTGAGGCAAGGACAAAGTGTCAGTTGGCGATGGTGTTTTGTCAGCCTCTAACCCAGCATTTTTTGTTGCGTGCATGATATAATAATCTTGAAACCAATTTTGTGGGATACAACCAGCATTTTAAAAATGAAAGAATCCAACGTAATACTATAAGAAAATGACTGACAGTGGTGGGAAGCTATGCGGGGGGAGATGGGATTAACGGTAGTAAATATCTGTCTGGGGACGGGGAGACACCTCTTTATCAACAAGGGTGTCTGAACGAAGCATATTTGTATACCTAACCCTTAACTGTACCCCACAGTATCATAATAAAAAATAATGATAAAAAAAATCACAGACTAGAAAATATCAGTCATTTTTTTATAAAGCTTGTTTCAAATGTATATATCGACAAGTGTACACACTGGGTTTTGTTGTAAAATAGATTTATCTTTGAGGGTTGATTAAAAGATGTAAAATTAGCTTATCTCCAATTTTCCTTTCTTGGAAAAGCAGGCTTATAGCTCTCAGGCAACTGAAATTGATGTACCATTGTTTTCTTTTTTATTGCTGTTTTTATGGTTACCTTGTAACAAAGGCAAGTGATTATAAGGTTTACGTTTCTGTGGATGAAAAATGGAGTTGATTTGCGTCACAGGAGTGAGCAGGAAGAGCAGAAATGGCGACGTGCCTGCGAGTGCCGCCGCTTGCTGAAGTCTGGTTTGGGGCGCAGGAAGGCTAAGTGAGGACGCAAAATACCAGTCACCAGCTCTTGACCTTGCCCAGCCTCAGATTCTTTCCCCAGAGAAAGACGTGAGTGTGGGGAGCATATGATAAAGCACCGTTTCTCCTTGTATTTGCCAGTCAACAATTACGTTAAAGTATTTATGTGCCTGACACCATATTGGGTACTGGGTACGTTGGTGAGTGAGACAGACCCAACATCCATTTTTAAAACAATTTTTTTATTTTTAATAACGTTTTTTATCCAAAGCATAAAAAAAATGTTTAGTAACCGATCCTCTATACAGTATTGCCTTTTTCCTTCTAAGTCTCCTGCCTGTGGCTGCTGGGTTCAATGGGCTGAATAGACCCCTCACAAGGTGAAGATATAGTCCAGCTCTTTTGTCAATCTGTCACAGTGGACCATATGAGGCGATATGGATGAACTACTTGACACCACCCAGCTCACCTGAGGGAATTAGGTTAACTTGGTCATCCACTGTGTGATGTTTGTAATGACCCAAAGTGTTATGCTTCTACCAGGCACATTACCCTTAATGACTCCCTGGTTAGTTTCATCTTTTCTTTCAATACCTTGAATTCCTCTAACCTATAAAATAAATTGTTGCTGAAGGGAAAAAACAAATTCCCTGGTTTCACTGACTGCACAGAATTTCATGGTCAGATTTTCTGTGGCTAATTTTTCTTCTCTTTCTGCCATTTTGAAAAAAGTCTGAAGTAAAAACCCGCTGAGATGCCAACCAAAATCTCCACTCTTGGTTGCAACAGGAAGGGCATTTTCCAGGGACAGACCCCTCTAGGAGAAGAACCTTAGGCAAAACCAAGACTGCACAGCTCATCCTGATTCCTGGATGTTTCCCTGTAGGCATTTGTTGACATTTCCATTGTTGTACTGGACTAGACTTGGAGTGATTCATTACTGTTTTTCTTCCCAAATTACCAAAGGTATTTATGATATTACAGTAGAAGAGGGGGAAATTGCATTTAATTTCCCACAGAAAACCTTCCAAAAATAAAGACCAGAGCATTGGTTCATCTTCTAAGCTCCCGGAAGATGCATCCGTAGCCATCTCTGAGTCAATTACAAATGATTCTAGATGGTATGTGTCACTAGCAAGGTCCTTACATTCATAATTTCTATTGCACCCCTTGATGGAGAGTACCTCTTGATCATGACAAACATATTTTCTCCTAGAAACAATTTTTTCAGGGCTTTATTTGATTATTTCCCTAACAATAATCCTAAATGTTATTTCTGAAGAGAACATAAGATTATGGTGATTTCCCTGTAGAAATCTGAGAAGACTGCCTTAATTGACAGTAGCAAAACACTTGGCACCCAGGGATTTGCAACTTCAGCTAGGAGCAAATGAAAAGCTTGTAAAAATTTCATTTTTGGTGAATGATCCAACTCATATACAGAGTCAGAAGCTAGAATTCCAAGGAAATGGCTCCATTTGGGGTTTTAATTGATTGTATTTTTTTTTTTTTGCCTAGAGATGACTGTGGAATTTTTTATGTAAGGGAAATAACATGGTAAGTTTTTTTAATGCAGTTTCTCTAAGAGGAAATTAAAAGTGCTGTGCAAGCATTTCAATGCTATAGCACTTTACGAGGCAACACTTTAGGCCATTAATTATTACCAAGGCTAATTAGATATCATTGAGTCAACTATAAAGCCAGTTCAGAGGCTATCCTATTTACCAGGGAAACAAATCTTTGCAAAATTAAGTGGTTTGGGAAAATGATTTGAAGGATACTTGTTTCCCTTTCTCCTCCCCAAAGTGAGTTGGAGCTATTTCATTTTTGTGTGTGTTAAATACTGGGGCTCCCCATAGGACTTAGTCTTAAAAAGGGCCTCTACTTAAAAAAATGTTTAGTAACCAAACCTTTATACAGTATTGCCGCCGCCTTCTAAAAATTTTCATATTGCCTATTTTTTCTTCTCAAACAGAAATGCCAATTTTACAACATGCAATTGAACACGCTTCCACATATTCTTACACTCTTTGTCATACTCAGCCCTGTCAGTCAGTTTGCACAGCTTGGGAAACACAACCTAGGTCAGGCTGTGGGTGGAGGAAGCATGCAGTCTGTGTAATTTGGTCAGCAGGAAGGTGGACTGCATGTGTGTACAGACAGTACTTTGCTAGCAAGAGTGCCATGGTTCAAGAAAAGGAAGAAGAAGATGATCTTCTCTCAAAGAGGTCACTATCACCTAACCATTTTATTCATTAGTAGATTAGTGAAATCGATCTCAAAAGAGCCATATAAACCAGAGCTTTGACCCCCTTAACATTATAACCTTTGGAAGGCCTCACTTTTTTTCAAAGATGCAGCCATTTCTTTCTGAGAATTGTTCTCAAAATCTACAGCATTAAAATCATCCTTACTGGAAGCACAGTTTTGGGTTTTGGGGGACCTACCAGAAACCATGAGGAAAAAAAAAATGGAGAGAATGAGGTGATCACCAGTTTGGGTAATAAAATTTTAAGCAAAAAGCATATTAGGCCAGTTTTTCTCTGGTTCCTACTAACTTATTCAGAAGAACTTATTGGGAAAAAAAATTCTCTCTTTACTAAAACTTTTCTCCTCATCTACTTCTTCTTACTTTTCTTTAGTTAAAAGCATTTCGTCTCTTAGCCAATGTAATTTATTGCTTTAGAACAACTGTTTCAAGTCATTCATTCAGATGAAAATAGTAGTATTGCTCAAAGGGTCTCAAATACTTCTTTAAGCTTCCATATTTAAAATTCAAGCTCCAGGAATTCTGCTTGCATTCCATAATATTTGGGAGGTTGACCACAGTCTGCAGTTATTCTGAGCTATTTTTAGAGTGTAACTTATGCCAGCACATTATTTACACTGGTCAAATTGGCTGATTTCTTGCCAGGTGGCCTCTCTCCTTTCTGATATGTTGACACCAACTTCATTTTGTTGCTTCTAAAGAGTCTTGGGCTTCTTGGGGCACACGTGCTGTATAATTGCAAAGGACAATAACTATCTCAAGCATCTGCTTATGTAATCCATTCCTTTCTCTCAAATGCAAGCTGGATTTATCTTTTTTTTTCTTTTTCATGATAGTAACCATGCTGCCAGACTCCTGGGGCGCCAAGTAGATTCAGCTAACCAAAACACAGAACAAATTCTAGGAGACCAGTAAGGATGTCAAACACAACACCATTCTCTTTGTTCCATAGAACTATGTTCTTATTGAAGGTTTGCTGTAATTTTCTTACTTGTAAAATATGCTGGCAAGACAAGGGTCTGCTTGAAATTTAGGGAGGTAGACAGGATTTCCAAACTCATGGAATGAAAGAAGATGAGAGATTGTGAAAACCCAATGCACAGAGCAGTGAAGTGGCTCTGTAATGTGTTCTAGCTGACCAAGTGTTTTAAATATCAAACTGGAAACATTACCCAATGTTTCAACACATTTCAGTGTATTATACACTACATGCCATTATTCGTCACTTCAGAACAGGTTGAAAAATTGCACAGAGTTCAGTTGATGACCCAGTCACTTTGGAGTAATAATATAGCTTTAAAAATTCCTCTGTGCATCCCTCTCTCATGTGAAAACCTGATTTCACTTTATAAATTTGACTTTGTTAATCCTCACAGCTTCATTGCCTGGTTGACACATTTTTCCAGTGTTTTAGATCTCTCTTTTTTAAAAAATTAGGTAAGTGTGCAATATCAAGGCCTACTTTTCAAAAAATGGATTCAGTCTTTGACTTTTGCCCATTCTAATGTGATCATTAAGCAACCCTGGAGGAAAATGGAACACTTTGAACAAGCGATGTGAAGCAGATGTAGCTTCAGAAGTAACATTTAAAAACGTGCATTGGATGTGACATCTTTTCACATTTCAGAAATCGCCAGCACAGTGGATTGTTTAAAATATATGAAGTGAGATTTAGCAGCTGGGGAACACTTGTTTATCTACTTCATAGTGTTAAATCCCAATAAATGTTTTGAACAACGAACTGGTATGTTACATTTCCAAATAGCTCTTTCTATTAAATGAAACCCATTAGATCTCATGGCACAGCTGAGTTTGGTAATATCAAAGTATTATGTGCCATATGTTAATCCAGGATAACATATAGTCACATAATTGTTATGGCTGTATTTCAGAAGTTGTTAACTTTAGTATGTAACTTTATTTCACACATTATGGTAAGATATGCCCTGTAGCCTAGAAACAGGGCCAACCAGAGAACCTCAGGCTATGGGCTAGAACTACTTGGTTTAGTCAAACATATAAGTTGAGGGAAAAGAATAAGAAGGCCTCATTATTTTGGAACCAGAACTACCTGTTTGGTTGACCAGATGTCCGCTCTTTATCTTGCTGGGAGGGCTTATTAGGAGTCAGGTTTAGTATGGTATCTTGGATCCTAGTTCTACAGACACCATTAAAGGATTCAGATGCTGCTGATCCAACTTACCTCAATTCACATGTGAAGCCCTCATGTGGCGGTAACAATTCATCTCGCCTGTTTTATTTTCCCTGGCTTTTACACGAACATTATGAAAATGTCCTCCTCTGAGGTCTATTGCACAATATAGGCACCAAACCCCAACATTTGTAGAGGAAAAAAAAAACCAACTAATGTCGATGGCAGGTCTGACACTCAAGCCACAAAATCTGGTGTGAGAGATATAGTTTCTTTATTTTTCTCAGTTCAAGTTCATCTCATTCACCTCGACCTTGTCTGAGAGGTGAGAGGGAGCTGATATAGTATCCAGTCCTTGCCACCATCTCCTGACATTTGGTAACTACTGATTCCTGCCTCACTTGGGCTAGCTCTGGGTCACTAGTCGGCTCCTTTACCTATATTCTCCTCTGCAAGGCCATCTCAGGTCCTGGGGCTCTGTTTCTTGCTATTATACTGCATAGGGATCATTTTATGACTCCAAAAGCTTTTGGAGAACAGAACTAAGTCCTCATTTACCTAGAAATCCCATGCTGCCATTTCTTTCCTTCTAGGGCCATTCCCAGGAAATGGGCCACAGATGTTCCCTGCTGTTGACCACCACAGACTTAACTGGGAATTGATTTCTTCCTAGGACTTGATCAGGAGGCTAGGATGGGGTGGAGGGAAGTTAGGGGCTTTATTCCTGAGTCTTGCTGATTTTTACTCACTTATCTGACTCCACTGGACTTTGGTAAGTCCTATTATATTCCTGAAGAGATTGTACTCTTATTTGTGAAGTATCCTTCTTAATTCTTTATCTATATAATTATTCCTTTCTTTCCTCAGATCATCTAAGCTTCTGAAGAAAAGGCAAAGATTGGGAGTGGGAAAGGAAAATTCTGGGGAAAAATATTTTTAAATATCTTAAAACATTGTTATTACACATTTATGGAACACATAAACCACATACTGTTTACAAAAATCATATCTCATTTTATCTTTTAAAGTGGGCATCTTTAATTTTTTTTTTCTTTTAGGTAAGAGAAAACCTAAGCTCAGAGAGGTTAAGTGACTTTTTCAAAACACAGTAAACAGAAAAAATGAGCTTTGAACCAGATTTTACTGACTCCAGAGCCCGGGACCTTATCCCCCCGAGATTCAGTGGAATCCCCAGAGATTACAATGTGACTGGTCTGGGTATAGCCTGGGTATGGGGACATTTTTTCAGTTCCCCAGGTGTTTCTATTGTTCAACCAGGCTTGGAAATCATGGTCTGAAGCTGTGCTGCCCACAAAACAAGCACTGTTTCAGAGCAATCATACCTTGCTTGATGCAATCGACTGGAGATGGACCTTTGGTTTTGTCTCTGAGAGGTAACTGACCTTCTGAAAAGAAACTGCGGCTGGAGGAAGCATATACTGTATGTCATTGGGATTTTAAGTGACAGAAAGTGTTCTTTATTTTATTTTTATGTGCCCCAAACGACTCCCAAATATTCACAGGCTAAGATGAACTTCTAATCATCTCGAAATCCAGTGGGGAAGAAAAACCTTCAGAGAGTCAATGTTTAGATTTTGATATAAATTTCCCCAAACAGAGGGAGAAGCTGAAGAACAGTACTCTGTTCTGTCGCTTGGAACATTTGTTTGAAAAAAGTTTCTTTAGAACGTTTTTGGAGGGAACAGGGGAGTAAAAGAGCTATTTTTACCGCTTCCAATGAAACTCGTAAATGATCTTCTTCCAAAAGGGCTAATTTCATAGCAGGCTGGAGAAGTCAGTAAAGGCCTTAAATAGGTTGAACTTCTTTCGTTTTCACTTAAAGGCCACACTCAATTGTAGCCCTTGTTAAAAGTTAAGCCGGGAAATGTCTCTGAGGAGAAATTCAAGCTTTCCCTTCCAGCTTGGACTGGTCATGAACGGTGATTATCTGACTGTAATTCAAATCATATGTGCAGCTCTTGTTTTTTGCACTACTCAAGATTATTTTTCCCCTTTTAAATCGAGCAAAATAGTCATTGGCTTAAAGACAGACCTGTTCATATAAAGACACAGTGCTGGAAATGCAGTGGTGCTCCAAGACCTCAAACTACAAACCAAATTTAGAAATCTCCAGCAAAGATGAGGCTCAGTTTGAATGCATCCATGAGCAGAGCTTCATAATCTTCAGTTCAGCTTTCCCCTGATGACCCATGAATGAATTCATTTGGAAACATGAAATGAAAATTGACAGAAAAATACGAATATGGACAAAAGAGACTGAAGCACTTTATTTGTATTCTAGTGTCAGGAACTCACTTTATATACAGATGGACCTAATTATGCCTTTGTCTCTAAATTGGTGAATGAAGAGTGAACAATCTAAGTGTCTCTAGGAATATTTCCCGGCATCTAGACACTGAATGTCACTTTGGACAATGCAAATGGATACTTGGTTTACTTGCGTGAGGGTTTTCCATGCGTTTGGCATCTTTTGAGATAGAGCTTAGGTCACATGAGGCAGTATGGCTGGGTAGGGAGGGTCTGGTCATTAAGGGTCACCACATGGGGTGGAGGTTTCACTCTGCCCCTTACTGCTGGTGAGCATAGGGAGCCTGCATACCACTTCAGTGTCGTTTCCTTCTCTGTACAATGGGAAAGAGTGATTCTCACCTTACAGGGTCATTGTGAGGTTCAGGTGAGGTTAGGTGTGGAATTTGTGGCACATCATAGAAACACTGTTGTTGTATCAGAGGTCATTCAGAGGGCTCTGAGAACTGCAAAGAAAATGAAAACGTCCTGGACTCGGTGGCTCAGCCTGTAATCCTGCGCTTTGGGAGGCTGAGGTGAGCGGATTGCCTGAGCCCGCGGGTTCGAGACCCACCTGGGCAACTTGACGAGACCTCATCTCTACAATAAATCACAAAATTAGCCGGGTGTGGTAGTGCGCACCTGTAGTTCCAGCTACTCGGAAGGCTGAGGCGGAAGGATCGCCAGAGCCCAGCAGATCCAGGCTGTGGTGGCCGGGAGCTGCCACTGCACTCCAGTCTGGGCGACAGAGTGAGACTCTAACTCAAAAAAAAAAAGAAAATGGAAATGTGTCTAGAAAAGGGAAGCAAATACCCCAGCCCCCTTCCTGCTCTCAACAGGTTCACAGCTCTCAACAGGTACACAGCTACCAAGAAAACTAACATTTACTTGTTCTGTTCACACTTTACTTCTCATTGACCTTAGAATTTTTCCCTTGGTTTTCAGGATTATTCTCATTTATAAGTACCAGATTTCTTTTTTTTTTAACATATTTTTTATTTTAAAATTGTGGGGTACAGTTAAGGGTTAGGTATATACAAATATGCATTGTGTATGTACCCTTGTTGATGAGGTGCCCCACCCCAACAGATATCGACTGCCGTTAATCCCACGGTACCAGATTTCTTTAAAGAATCCTCAGTGTTCTAACATTTTTAAAAGACCCTGTTCTAAAAATATATTTTTTAATCCTATGTTACCACAGGCAATTATTTTGCTCATGTGGTATCAACTGGGCCCTCTAGAACTTGCCTCTAATGCTATTTTGTGTTGTATAACTGCTTGTTCAGCCCAAGACCCTACAAAGCCTGCCCTCCACCCCATGTCCTGTCTCTGCTTGTGTGAGATATGTTTATTCCGATGTGTGCCCTTGCTCATTGTTTTTTGTAGGTCTATACTGTTGAATCAACAGAGCAAGAGTTATAGCATGTCTTTTGGATATGTAGGGCCTTAGACGGCTGCATTTTATAATAAAATATTGTAACGTTGAGGGTTACTTTTTAAGTTTACCTACATGGCAAAGTATTCTTCATGCAGCCTGCCTCAATCAGCATGAAGAAGCTGTCACTGAAGCCATGAAAATATCACCTGGTTACTCCTATTCACATATTAGTGTGCAAATACATGCCTCCTCAACTGTAGAGCACAAGCAAATATAATGTCAGCAGCAGCAACAAACTAAAGCATCATCTGGCACAATTTGAGAGTATTAGAGGTGCCGACCTCTGATTTTTTTAGGTTTATAGGTTAAAGGATCAGGCAAATTTGGTTATGATTATGGTTTTTGGAAATCAGAGGAGAGAGAATTGATGGAAGGGAAGATACATGGAGGCATAGGTTTTGAAGGTCATAAAGATTTTAGAAAAAAGAGCCCTAGATGGAATGCTCATACTTTGGGTAGGTCTGCCCTCCTTATCTCTTAGAGAGGAGGGTCCTCAGATCTAGAATCAGGCCATAGGCCAAGGTTCCTGAGAACAGACCTGGGGTTCTCCATAGCCTGTGTGTCCAGGAGAGGGATTAAAACTCTTGGGTATGGCGCTTCCTGAATCTCAGTAGTTTCAGTAAAGTGTTAAACTCAGAGATTTTCCTGACTAAGCATCAAGTTTCTCCTCTCCTTTGGAATCTTGTTGGAACCAAGATGCAAGAGTCAACAACAATAAGGTAGTAGCAATATCTCCAGTCCTGGGATAATTTCCATCAATGTTTTGAGTATTTTTTTCTTTTTTTCTTTTAAAGATGTGGAGTACAAATCAGGGTTAGGTATACTGTTTTGAGTATTAATGTGAAGTCAGGTCATGGCAGAACCTCAGGTAGTGTTTCTGCTTGTGCAGTTTTGCGAATGGGAAGAGGGGTATGGGTTAAAGCACCAGATTTTACAGAAAAGTATTCCCTTGGGAGGCATTTGACCTATTTTGGGTCACTAGGGCACCCTATAAGGCATTTTTTTTCAAATATGTTTAGACACAAGCCTGGGTGTCTCCTAAATTCTTTAGTTTATCCCTGGAATCAAGCCTGTGTGTAATCTCCAGGATTTTGCAAGAAGAATCCCAATGCCCTTTGGATAAGCAGAGACCCAGAGACTCAGCAGAACAAATTTAGCCCTTAATTCCTCTGCTGTAGAGTCAGCAATAGCCATGTACAACCTTGGGGCCGTTGGTGAGGGTTTAAAAAAAATCTAATTTAGAACAATGGATACATTCCAAAGAAAGAGCGAACATGCCTGGGTCGTGTTTGTTTTTACAAAGAGAGCCCTGATTTTGTTAAAGAATGACAATTGAGGCATCTGCAACCTACAAGGAACATTTCTGTGCCTTGTTCCAACCAAAATTTTCCAGACTATTTTAATGTAATTTGTTCCCCTCCCACCCCAATGAGAAAAACCTGCTTCCAGGATGAGAAGTCAAGTTTCAGCAAAGAATATTAATCTCTTTATAACTCAGGTATGAGTAGTCAAGAAGTGGTTTTTGCATTGCAAGTGCTCAGCGCATGGCATTGGAGAGGATTCCATTTCTGGGAGGGTGAGTGTGGTCCTCGTGGGTCTGCAGCCATACCCTTTTCTGCAGTGGCTCTAGGGGTAACCTCTCTGTATGTGCGTGTTTGCTGGCTCTTCATGCATGTACATACCAGGGCTTCGCCATCTGCCAAAAAGAAGAAGCTTGGTCCCATGGGATGCATGAATGGAACAGTGCAATGCCTAATTTCCATTTCCAATTGAGCCTTTGCACACACACACTTAGGCAAATACGTGTCTTTTCAATGGAAAATTTGTGACCATGGGAGAAAATGGAGAGGAGGCTTACTCTTTAAAAGGAGACCAGACAATGCTTAAAATGGGTTGGGGGAGATGAGTCCCATTATCTCGAGTTAAAGAACACTTTCAACACAGTTCTGAAAACTGTTATACTAAGTATGGTGAAATGCTGGATATTATTCTTAGCATTTACGTGCCTCATATTCTTTACTCTTTTTAATGTTATTATCCTGACTATCAGACAGGTTCAAATTTAGTAAATTGAGTCAGGATTTGAATTCAAGCCTCCACTAAAAGCGATATGTCAAGTCTGAATGTACATTGGTGAGATGAGAACTGAGCGTTTCAGATCATCAGTGGAACTTGGACACATCTTCCGGTCTCTTGTTGGGGGAATTGTTCAGGGTAAAACCTGGGAGTCTGTCTGTTGGCAAGACAGATCTGGGCAGAGCGGGCTTCTGAGACTTCTCATTTCCATTTGGCCTTTTGTGTAAGCCTGAATTTTCTTGGCTTCCTCTGACACAGACCCACTGTTCAAACACAGATCTGCCTGGTAGGATCAGGGCAGATTACACTTAACCAAGGTTGGGTCACTTGACATGGCCTTCTCCAGTAGAAAAGTCACAACCTGGAAAATATGCTTCTTTGGGCCATGTTTTCTTTTACCCATTTCCAACATCTGAATCATTTATTAAAGAAAGGAGCTGTTCTTTTCCTTGCTTTCCTAGGACGGTATGTTCTTAAAAAATATGAAACTGTGCAAAGCCAACATATCAGGGCCCAAACCCAGTTACCCACAGGCTACCCCAGATAGAAGCCTGAGATTCTCTCTTTTGCCAGATGCCAATTATCCCAACTGTTGTATGCATATAGTACATGAGAAAGAAATTTTCTATTTTAATTAATTGAAGTGCAGAAACTTTAATGAATGTTATAAAATTTGCTGAGTAATTATCTATGTAAACAGTTAAGGCATACATGTAATACTAATTCAAAACATTTAAAAGGGTACCAAGTGAAAAGATTCCTTTCTATTCTGCCCCAGAGTGGAGTTGATTCCTTTACTGGAAGTATACTAATGTGAAGTGTATTATTTTTATTTTTAAAAAATTTTTCTTAAGTATCATTAACTCAGATTTGTTTCCAGTTATACTGAAATAACTGGAATTAAAGTCATCATAGACTTCTCATCTAGGAGTAACATTTGCTGTGGGGTGTTGAGAATGTGTGATAATCTCCAGCAGAAGACCTCCAGGCCCTTCACTTCTATGTATGTTTAATGAGCACCTACTGTATTCTAGGCTCTGTGACAAAGTAGCCAACTCAGGTTGTCAATCAAGACAAACAGCTGTCAACTCAGTTTTGGAAAATTAATTGACAGTCAAAAATTCCAGTTGGAGGCTAGACAGTTTTGGTAGAAGGATGAATAAGACGCCAAGAAAACTCTGAAAAAGAAAAGCAACAAGGGGAAAAAAATTCACCAAACACCAAAACATACTAGAAAACCTCTGTTATCAAAATAAGTTGGCACTGGCACATGAATAGGCAGATGAACGAAGCAGAGTAGAAAAATCCAGAAACAGATTCGTCTGTATGCAAAAATTTTGCATACGAGAAAGGTGGCATTTCAAATTGGTGGGGGAATGGACTTCTCTACAAGTGGTATTGGGATAAGCAGAAAACTACTTGAAAAAACAAAGCTGGATCTGTTCCTCGCACCATATACTGGGTTAAATTCCAAGTAGGTAAGAGATTTAAATGTAAAAACTGAAACTATAAAAATATTAAAATAAAATATTGACAAATTATTTCTTATTCTTGGAGATTGTGAAACTTTCTGAACTATGACTCAAATTCAGATACAATAAGGGAAAAGACTGATAAATTTGATTGTATTGAAATAAGAAAATTTCATATGGAAAAAAAATCAAAGAACAAAAAGAAGAAAACCTACCATGAACAAGATAAGAAGGCAAATGGAAACTAGAAAAATACTAGCAACTTAAGTCAACAAAGTTTTAGTAGTCTTAATGTATAAGAAAACCTAGAGAAATAGAAGAGAAAAACCCCAACTATTCTGTAGAAATGTGGTTTAGAAATATAAGCAGACAATTGACAGAAAAAGAAATCTATATCTCTCCTAACAGCATAAAAAGATGTTCAAGTTCCTTCATAATAAGGTAAATGTATATTAAAAACGACACAAACATATGGTTTCTTACCTATTAGAGCCAAAATCCCAAAGGTTAACAATGTGCTCTATTGGCAAAACTGTAGGAAAGCAGTAATTCTCACTTGGGTCTGGGAGGAACGTGAACTGGTACAATGCCCACGGAGGAGACTGGCACAATCTAGCAAAATCACATGTGCAGTTACCCTATGACCCAGTAATTCTACTTCTAGGAATCTCCAAGCTACCCTGGCAAAAATATGAAAAGACAGATATACAAGAATACTCATGGCAGCCCTATTTATGAGAGTAAATGACTGGGACCAGCCTAAATGTCCATAGATGGGGAACTTGTTAAATAAATGGTAGGACATCATAACTGAGTAGGGGCTGTGCAACTACGAAAAGGAATGAGAATGATCCCTAAGTATAACTGTGGAGTGACATCCTGGGCATATAAAGTGAACAAAGAAAGTTTTTTTTTTAAAAAAGAACAATATACTGTCATTTATTAAGGAAAGGGATACACACACATATGCACCCACAGAATTTGCTTGTATTAAAAAAAAAAAACAAGGAAGAATAAACCATATATATATTTTTTTATCAATATTTTTTATTGTGGTTTTGTGGGGTACAGTTAAGGGTTAGGTGTACAATTACGTTTCATTCAGGCACCCTGTTGATAAGAGGTGTTTCCCCATCCCCAGACAGATATTTGCTACTATTAATCCCATCCCCCTCCCCCCCATAGTTTTCCAGTACCGTCAGTCATTTTCTTATAGTATTACATTGGATGTTCAAAGTCCACTATATGAGTGAGAACATGTGATACTCGGATCTTTGTTTCTGTGAGAGGTCACTCAGTATTATAGACTCTAGTTCCATCCAGGTTGCTGCGAAATTCATGATTTTGTTCTTTTTTATGGCTGCATAGTATTCCATCGTGTATATGTACCACATTTTTTTAACCCAGTCCTCTTTTGATGGGCAGCATGGTTGTTTCCAGGTTCTTGCTATTGTGAACAACGCTGCGATAAACATACGTGTGCAGGTGTCTTTTTTATAGAGTGATTTGAGTTCTTCAGGGTATATTCCCAGTAGGGGGATTGTGGGATCTTATGGAAGGTCGATTTTTAGAGCTTTTAGGAATCACCACACTGCTTTCCGCAGAGGTTGCACTAGTTTACACTCCCACCAACAGTGTAGAAGTGTTCCCTTTTCGCCACACCCTCTCCAGCAGCTGTTATTTTTTGAGTTGTTGATAATTGCCATTCTGACTGGAGTTAGGTGGTATCTCAGTGTGGTTTTGATTTGCATCTCCCTGATGATTAGTGAGGTTGA
Organism: Cephalopachus bancanus; assembly: GCA_027257055.1. Taxonomy (NCBI): domain Eukaryota; kingdom Metazoa; phylum Chordata; class Mammalia; order Primates; family Tarsiidae; genus Cephalopachus; species Cephalopachus bancanus. The sequence goes on from JAPVLO010000552.1 coordinate 798,909, forward strand.
ACATTTCTTCATGTGCTTGTTGGCTGCTCGGATGTCCTCTTTTGTGAAGTGTCTGTTCATATCTTTTGCTCATTTGATAATGGGGTTGTTTGTTTTTTTCTTTTCAGCACGTTTTAGTTCCTTGTAGATCCAGGATGTTAAGCCTTTGTCAGACCTGGTGTTGGCAAATATTTTTTCCCAGTCTGTAGGCTGTCTCCCTGCTCTCTTGATGGTTTCTTTGGCCTTGCAGAAGCTTGTCAGTTTAATAAGGTCTCACTTGTCTATCTTCTCTCTTATAACCTGTGGGTTTTGCGTTTTGTTCAGGAATTGGATGCCAGTTCCGATTTCCATGAGGGTATTTCCTTCATTTTCTAAGGTTCTTATGGTTTGAGGTTTTACATTTAGGTCTTTGATCCATTTGGAGTTAACCTTTGTAAACCATATATTTTTAAAAGGACTACTTTTTAGGGAGAGAAGAACTAGTGTGAAGAATTCAGAGATAAAAGGTAGTGTTCTTAATTACATTTTGTTTTGCAGATTTGACCCTGGAACCATGCAAAATTTATTTTTATTTTAAAGATGTGCGGTACAATTCAGGATTACATATGCAAGTGGACATTGTACAGGTAAAGAAATGTTTTATATAATTATAAAACTAGATTATAAAAATAAAACTTAAAAGGCAACCTCTAAAAGTTGAAAATAAAATGAAATAAATAAGCCTAACTGTGGATTGAGCTGATAGCATAAGCAAACAGAGAGGAACTCCTCCAAGTGACTTTTAATATGGTAATTTGACTGTATGTTAAATGGTGAGTATACATGCTAAGGACAGAAATAACTGCAAAAAAATTCTTAAACTATTTTTAGTAATCATATTCTTGGTACTAACACATATTACTATTCTAATATTGTTACAAGTATGGTGTGGGATAAAGCAAATGAATAACTACATTGGTTTCATTGAGAATTGAGCTTTTGTAGATACAGATGTAAGATTAAGGAATTTAAGAAAAATCTTATTGTTTTGATTTTTAATTAGGCTCAGCAGTACTAACCTAATAGATTATTTTCTTTCAAACTTTGTCCACTTAAAAGGCCTAGAATGAATGACTAAACCAGTTGCAATAAGAACACCTACCACCCAGATTGTGGTTCTGCTTAAAGGAACCACAAAAAACTTCTGGGCAAGATGGCTGATTCTACATCTGGGAAGAAATAAACAAGGTGAGCTTGGGGCAATTGTCATAGGTGAAAGCCAGGAAGCTATCAGAGACTAGAAGAAACATGTCAAAAATACTCAGGAGACAACTTGCAAAAGCTCCCACAGGGCAAATATTTCAACATCAGTAAAGATAAAAACTAAGATGAATAGAAACACATCAAATATGTTTTATTCCATGAGTTCTAAATGGTGCTAGAAAAATCGTTGGTCACTCTTGGTGACTGTTAGAAAACAACTCATTAGTTTGGAAGCCAGTAGATTAAAAAAATAAAAAAGCATTTGTCTTGTTTCTGGATGAACTCTACCTCAGGAACAAAATAGTTGATTAGAAGAGTTTCTCTTTATAGAGGCGTTATAGCTGATGAAGAGGTCAAGCAGTAATGAAGCCAGAGAGAATACAGCCTCAGCTTCTGATGTTCCTACCTGGGAACACAGGCATTTTGCAAACCCTAGTAAGTTAATGGATCTAGGTAATGATTATCAATGGCTATAAGCATCACAAAAAGAGAAACAACTCAACTGATGGAAGAATACAACTTTACCCATGAAGTGGTCTTGCCAAGGGAAAAAAAAAAAATCAAACCTGAATCTGATTGAGACTCTAGATCCAATTGCCAATTACAGGAACGGGGCCAGAGGAACAGGTAAATTCCACAGGGATGCAATCAGTAAAGTGCAGACTGTGAGAAATTCTTCAGGACAAATGACCTAGTTTCTATAACAAAAAATTTTAAGGATATAAAAAAGAGAGATGAGGGGAACTTATATTTTAAAAAGGACTTTAGAGACTAATAACCAATCTCATTGTATGGACCTAATTTAATTCCTTCTTTGAACAAACAATTGGAAAATATTTAAGATAATCAATAAACTGTGAACACTGAGATATAGACTAGATACTTGACAATATTAAAAACTTATTATTGTTCATTCTTTTTAGGTATGATAATGTTATTGAGGTATTTTTGAATTTTTATATTTTAGATGTACGTATTGGGATATTTATATATGAATTAATATGTTATCTGAGATTTACTTCAAAATAAATTGAGAGTGGGGAAGAAAGATATGTGGGGTGTAGGTAAAACCAGATTGGCCATAAATTGATAATTTTTGAAACTTGTAACAGTACCTCCAGGCTTATTAAACTACTCTATTCTCGTAGCCATTTAAATTTTTCATAATAAAAAGCTAAATCAAAGGTAGAAGGTAGGCTTTGTTCACATATAATTCCTAGTCTCCACAAAAAAATAAATTTGGACTTTCAAATATCCTGGATAGAGAACTGACAGAATTTTGACTTTAAAAATAAAATTCAGGTGTCATTTTAGCTCATCATACGTTTGCTACTATCACAATGATTAAAAAACAAAAACAAAAACAAAAAAGCCTAATAAAGCACAACTAATCCGGGAATTGATTCTGAAAAGCAATTTTCATGCATTCTTTAATTTTCTTTTCACCAAAACCTTAGAGTTGTCAGTGCTAAAAAACAGCAGCTAAACGGTCACCTAAAAGAGCTATCTCAGGTAATCAGAACCTTTCCCTCTTTCCTTTTCCCTTCCCTCATCTGTTTCATTTTTTGAGGGGAAGTAAGATCCTTTTCATTTACAAATAGCCATAATAAGATTATAATCATTGTATCACAGTATTGAGGGGTGTCTAGAATAATTTCAGCCATTCCTTGGGTTGAACTCATTTTAAAATTGAGATTTATGCACAGATTTTATTACCTTGGAAATAGAAGGGTGCGTTACTTGTGGTAAACAGTCTAGAACTGTGACTTTTTAAAGCTGGCTGTTGTGAAGTTTGTACTGCTGGGTCTTACCTGTTTACTTGGTGCCTCCAAAGCCAGGGGGCATCACAGGAGGCGGGAAATGATGGGTTGCCATTACAGTCGCTCCGTTTGTGACCCCACCAGCAGTATCTGATGTTGATGTTGTCCTCACTGGCCTGGACTCTTAGCTGGACATAGAGTAAAAGCACTGATTAATATAATTAGGTCTATTAGGAGAGTGTTACGATGACCAGTTAAAGAGTGAAAGTGAACTTTCAAAGTTGTC